>JAVJIF010008414.1:0-103913 GCA_038442645.1 Agave tequilana
TTTGCTACTCTCGCTCTCCAACTTTGTCGTTTGTAGGATTCAGCAGTAAGCAGACTGGCAGTAACAACTAAGATAATCATTAGACTTACCTACAACTATCAGAGGTTTCTGTGAGTGAAATGTAGTGTTTCATTTTCCATGGCTGAAAACATGCTTCGGGCGGTGCGGGGGCAGGAAGGCGAAGGCAATGCAAGGGCTGGCGACGACAGTTCAGTGAGAGGACGGGCGTCGGTCGCGAGGGATGCAGGGAGTGGCGGTCAACGGAAGAGATGGCTGGACTCCGAAGGTGTACAAGGAAGCAGTGATCATTCACGGAGAGGTTGGACGCAGCGAGAGAGAGGTAGAAAGAGACCTTGATAGTAATTTTTTTGGAGGAGGAAGATGGATTCAGACTTCGTGGTTGGGGCTAGTTTTCAAATGAAAGGAGATGGGTGATCTGAAGATAATACCGACCTTGAAGGGTTTCATGGTGGTTTAGGTTCTCGAGTGAGGAAGATCGAGAGAAGGTGAGGACAGGAGCCGTGGGTTGTTGGCGGTGCAGTACTAGCACTGGAAGCTGGAGGCCAAACTTCAAACCTCGACTGGAGAAAATTACTAGAGCTATAGTTGATTGTGAATGACAGGAGGCAAACTGTTTTATACACTGCAGTGCAAGCGAGGAGACCCATGGAGGTCGATGTGAACTTCTGAGAGGAATATTTGCAAGGGCATGTGTTGAAGTCGAGAGAAGAAAGGTGGCAGATTGACAGAGGACAAAGGGAGGCAAGACGATGATGGTGGTGAGGCGTCAACAGGCCAGAGTGCAACGGAGAATGGTAGGGCTAAAGTGGTGCTGGATGAACTCTTTGGGCCGTTGACGTCCATCTCGAGTCAACATGGGAGGAAGGACAACATGGGTTGTCTTCTCTTTGTTTTTGTTTTTCTTTTTTAAATTGTTAATAATTTATATATATCTAGCACAACACTAAAACTACATATCGGCGCTCGCGTAAAAGTTCGTAATTCGTAAATGACTTACAATTCAATTACAACTACAATGTTTGTTTGGATCGTAATTCACAAAAGAGTTATATAACTTAACTAACACCCACTTGCAACCCAGTTAGCACTCACTTACAGACCAGTTACAATTAATTTTGTGGTCATACAAATTTGTATTATTTTTTATATTAATATTAATTTTTTTTAATATTTATTTAGTATTAAAATTTTTGAAATCACCAAATAGTTAATTTTGTGGTCAATTTTTTCACTTACGACTTATACATTACGATAACTAAACGCCGTAAAATACAATACACTTTCCCACTTTACAATTTTATATTACCAACCAACTCCGTAAAACTTACATACATGTAACTCATTTATAACTGTAAAATTTTTACTAATTACGACTTACGAATTACGGTCAGGTACGACAATCAAGCAGACTCAACATGTATGAATATATTACAAAATAGACTCAAGCAATACTACAGTGAATGATAAGTATAATATCAAGTTATATTTTCATTTAAGTCACCAACATGCGAGAAGCAGATCATGTGGTGAGTAAATTCTAATGTCATTTAGGATCTCATGGCAATCAACTTTGATATGCAGAGGGTGTTCGTTCGTAATTTTTTTTGAACTTCTTTTGTGTACTTTTGCATTCGCAAATTTCTTGAATTTCTTCTGTCCCTTACTCAAACTCTATGACTTCACGAGTTATTTATGTCTCACTCTCTTCACATTTATTCTGAAAAAAATTTCAAGCATATTTTACTGTTGCACTTCCGATGATGTCGGAAGTATCTTCGTCACTCCAAAAAATATTAAGAAAAGAACACAATCTATCTCTTGTCTTTAAGTTGTCAGACCGATCCCTTTCAGTTGATATTAATCTGCTCTAATATTTTATCATCTTGAAATCTTTTTCAACAGTCTCCTACATGTTTTGAGAGATCAATAATTTATTCATTTTGGTACTCTAACTCTGGTAGCTATTTTTGTAAGATGAGGAGCAACAAGTTGCATTAATTTTGTTAGTCATCTTCTTTGAAGATCGATTTTGAATTGTTGGCGAAAATGATAATTGGCGTAACGTGAGCGAGTATTTTATGGCTCTGATACTACTCATGATTTTCGATAAAGAAAATATGAGAGGAATCAATAGAGGGAGAAAGCAATAATTGTATTTTATTGATTTTAATAATTTCTCATACAATTTGAGTGTTATCGTGCTCTATTTATAAAATACAAATTCTTTAGTCTCATACTCCTACACAAACTCCAATAATCAAATACCACTACTATTACATGAAAACTCAAATAAATAGAAAACTCATACTACAATCATAATTAGACATTGACTCCTAAAGAAATAAAAACTCTTCTAAATAGATACTCATAATTTAACTCAACTTAGATCAAAACTCTTTACTAACATTATTTGAAATTGAATTATTTTTTCAACATTATCATCTCTAAGAGCAGAACCATCCATATTTTCACTATTGGTGAGGAGGGTTTCAGGATGCAAACGGGGTTGTTTGGATGCCCGGAAGTGGGTGGAGTGAGGAAGTGGAAAGTAATTCTTTTCATTTTGAAAATAAGAATTTGTATTTCTTTTTCGGTGTGCGGATGGTAATTGGAAAGTGTATTAAGAAAATATAATGTCTTTTCTGGTGTTTTGTTGGTAATGTGGAAGTGAAAGTGGAAATGTTGACCACAAAGTTAACCATAAAATAATATTAAAATAAAAAATAATTATGAAAAAAATTAGACTGTAATTAGAATGGAAGTAAGATTTACATGACCACAAAATTAATTATTTTGAGTTACAACTTATTACAATGAGATTTATGTTACTACAAAATTAACTGGGGCTCCTTAGAAGTGAGGAAATAGTTGTGTAAAAGAGAAAAAGAAAAAAGGTTTTTTCATTTTTCTTTTCGGTGTTTGGATGGACAGTAAAAGTAATAAATGACACTTCTCACATTCTCGCTTCTGCCCACTTCCTTAAATCCAAACAGCCCCAATGGTGAAAAGAATGGTCAGGATCACCACAATTGATACAAATGAAAATGTTATCCTAATGTGCAGTTTTCACCGTGTCTTGGTTCTCAACGACAATAGTTTTCCATTTCTTTTTATCTTCAGTATAGTCTATTTTAATAAGAATTGTGTCACAAGATATATGTTCAATTTTTTCAGTAGCTCGATGAGTTTTAATCTTGACACCTACACAAAGTTTAATAAACAAATACTACTACTATTATATGAAAAACTCAAATAAATAAAAAATTCATATTACAATCATAATTAGACTTTGATTTTTAAAGGGAAAAAAAATTATAAATAGATACTCCTAATTTAACTTAATTTTGACAAAAATTCTTTACTAACTTGATTTGAAATTGAATTATATTTACAATGTAATATTCCAAAATGTAATCCAAGCCAGCCGTCACACATTAAAATTAAAAAGAAAGGAAGAGACATATTAATTTGGTATTGTTTTCAAGAGCATTAAAGAGTTATAAACTTTGGGAACTACTTCTCGGATACAAACCCGATCACGTGGTATACTTGAGACGCATAAGGAAGAGATTATTCAAAGTTTGCTTAATATTCAAAACCGATCGAAAGAAAGTTTTCTCCTGTGATTCATATAGAAATTTTGTCTGTTAATCTGTGCGTCTTCATCCGCGCGAGAGAGAGAGAGCAGCGTCTACTCGCTCCTCCTTCTTCCTCTCTCAAGCTACTTTCTTTCCTCTTTTAAGAACCTAAGGCTGGACCTGGGCTGGTTGAATTAGGGCCCGGATTTAACTCAAAAAGGCTATGATGTTTGAAAGAGAGAGCCTGGCCTAGGCCCAGGTACCTTAGTACAGGCCGGGGTGGATAATTGGACAAGGAAGAACTCAAACCCGACCCGTTAACACTCGATAGATTCTCCAGCGAGCCAGTCTCATCCCTTTCCCTGTTCCGGCTCGCCATCACAAAGAGGAAAACTGCCGCCTTTCTTTGAGTCTTCGGCCATGGCTGAACCAGAGCAGCAGAAAGTCCCATCGCTAGCTGAGGTGATACTTTTTTAGATTCAATTCTCCCCCTTTTCTTTTAATTTAGTTTTAATTTGGTGTTCCTTTTTTCATTCTATGTAACTAATCAGTTGTTTTCTCCGATCTTTCGTGATGGATACTGACCCTAATCATTGTAGATCTGACGACTCTGATATTGAAGTTAATAGAACTGATTTGGGGGGGAACCAGTTGGGTTTTATGCGGAATATCAAAATTGCGAAACTTTTCTGTTGGTCCTCACATTTGAGATGCTCAAAAAGGCAATTTTTTTTAATATTGCTTGCTGATTTTTTGATGAGATTACAATTTTATGATTGAATAGGGAAATTATATTACGGATAGAAAGATTATGGTCAAAGTTACAATTTTATGATTGGTGGCGATTCTGGGATCCAAATACCATACTTGGATAGATCATTCGTTTGTATTTCCAAAAGAAAAAAAACCTATTTAAATAAAAAAAGGAATTTTATTAGCTCAAATATTTTAGCAGTTTACATCTAGATGTTTGGATCCATATGTGTGCCAACTTTCAATCTTTACAACCACCATGATCTTGTTGAATCCACCGCCGCCTCGACGATCGCCGGAGGGAATCTATGCATGTTTTTTTGGCGCCATCTCAACCTGAAATCAGAACAAGAAATCAAGGAGAACTTGCAAACCAATTTGGGGAATTGGCGAAATTAGGGCAAGAACGAGAGTCTCTCACATAGCTCAAGATTCACTACGGAATTTAATATGAAAATCAAGCTAAAAAAACCAAGAAATTACAGCAGCGGCCTTTTGTACTCCTGCAGTGCATTGGGGCACACTTAAAGTATATCCATTGGAATCGGGTATATCCAAACGATATGCTTTCAGAGATTGCCGCAAACCCGACCCGCACCCAAAACCCAATTAACTAAATAGCTAATGTTTCTTCCTGCCATACTTCCAACAGCTAACGAGCTGCTTCCAACAGCTAACTAGTTGTGTGTATCTGAGTACTCGTTGCTACTGTCGCAGCTCGAGAATTATATTGTAGCAACACGAGAAATCAAACTGCATCAATGCTACCCCCTTTTGGTAGCCCTTGCCTCAAGGTCGAAGACAGGGAATCGTTTCACTAATGCCTAGTACCCCTCCCACGAGGTCATTTCCACTGGTAACTGCTTCCATTTGACAAGCACGTCGGTGACAACCTTTCCTTCCCTGTTCACCATTCTCCTCTCTAAAATGTGCTCAGGCTCTAAAATTTGCTCAACAGAGTTGGTGGGTATCTGGTGTTGTACCCGCACTGTGCTTCCCAGTTTCTTCACTTGAGAGACATGGAACACTGCTTGGATTCTGGCATCAACATGCAGTTCTAGCTTGTAGGCCACAGGGCCTATCTTTGCAACACCATGTAGCCACAGAAGAAAAAGAGAGCTTTTGGGCTCTTCGTCCTCCCACTGAAATCTTCATGTAAGGTTGCAGCCTCGGGTATACCCGGTCACCTTCATTGAATTCCCTCTCAGTTTTGTGACTGTCAGCTAATTTCCTGGGCCTTCACTAGACTATCTTTCAGAAATTGCAATGCAACGTCGCTTTTGACTAACTCATCTTCAATTGCTTGTAGCCTAGCTGTCTTGGGGATGTAAGTGGCAATTGTGGGTGGTGGCCTGCCATAAAGTGCTCGGTAGGGTGTAATTCTAGTTGAGCTATGGCAACTGGTATTGTACCAGAATTATGCCCAAGGCAACAACCTGTACCAATCCTGAGGTTTGTGGGAGCTAAAGCACCGTAGATAGGTTTTCAGGCACTTGTTAACTACTTCAGTTTGCCCATCTGTTTGTGGTAGGATGATTTGCTGAAATGTAACTTAGAGCTTTGTATGCCCATAACTCCTTCCAAAATTCACCAGTGAATATGTTGTCCCCGTCAGACACAATGACCCTGGGCAGGCCATATAGTTTATAGACATTTTCTGTGAAAGATGCAGCTACGAGTTTGACGGTGAATGAATGGTAGAGAGGAATGAAATGTGCAAACTTAGTGAGCCTGCCAATTAGGCCTTTAACAAGTCCATGGATATCTCCTTCCGCACTTGATCAGGTAGTGGCTGCTGTAGTAGACCAGCAGGATGCAGGTTCTCATAATTTGATCTTTGGCAAACATCGCACTTCTGATATAACACCAGACACTGTTTTTTATGCCCTTCCAGTAGTCCAGTTTTTTTAAGCCTCTGCAATGTTTTCTCATAGCCAGAGTGCCCTCCCATTGGTGTGTCATGATAATCAGATATGAGCCTCTGATTGAGAGAAGAAGAAGGACTGAGCATAATTCTGTTCTTGTAGCAGAAAATATTTTCTTCTGATACACCATGGGGTCCTATATACCAGCATCCCACTTGGTCCTTAGGTCCTGGAAATAGCTATCATTTTGCACCAGCTCCCTCACTTGCTCAATCCAGTCTGATTTTACTGCATAAATCATTATGCTGGACCGTCTTCAACCTCCACTCTTCTTGAAAAGCTGTCAGTAGCCTCATTTTCTCTCCCCTTATATTCCACCACAAACTTATAATTGTGCAACTTGAGGAGCCAAGTGTGCTAGGCTTCAATGTCTAATCTCTGCTCTAATAGGTACTTGAGGGGCTTATGATCAGTTTTTATGATAAACTCCTTGCTCAAGAGATACTGCCTCCATTCCTTGATAGCCAATAGTATGCCCAACATCTCTCTCTCTCTCATAAGCTGATGCAACCTTCTCTGAACTCTTGTGTTCCAGACAATGGGATGATAGTTTTGCATCAGTACTGCTCCAATTCTGCTAGCTAATGCATCACACTTTATGACAAAGGGAAGAGTGAAATTAGGCAAGGCTAAGACTGGGGGTGAAGTGAGAGCTTGTTACTGGTTCACAAACGCCTGCTAGGCTGTCTCTGTCCATTGGAAGGCTTGTTTTTTAGCGAGCGCAGTGAGAGGTGTAGCTAGGGCACTGTAACCCCTTATGAATCTCATGTAATACCCAGTGAATCCCAGAAATCCCCTCAGTGCTCTCAAGGTTCTGGCAGTCCAGTACATCCTAAATCTAGTCTTGATCAACAGAGACTCCAGCAGCTGACACTATATGACCGAGACACTTCGCCTCTCACTCCAAACTGGCATTTGCTTTTCTTAGCATAGATCTGATTGTCTAGTAGGACCTGGAACACTTGTCTAACATGCTGCACATGTTCTTGCAGTTAGAGATGTACACCAAAATATCATCAAAAAAGGACTACCACAAATTTTCTAATAAAAGGTATAAACAATTCATTTATGAGGGATTGGAAAGTTACTGGAGCATTGGTGAGGCCAAATTGTATCACCAAGTATTCATTGTGGCCCAGATGTGTCTTGAATGCAGTCTTGTGTATGTATGCTTTTGACATTCTGATCTACTGATACCCGCTCCTTTGATCCAACTTAGGGAAGATGGTGGCTCCTTGTAGCTCATGAAGCATTTCATCTATAAAAGGTATTGGGTACTTATTTTCATTGTCCTTTGATTCAAAGCTTTGTAGTCCACACACAATCTCCAGGTCCCATCACATTTCTTCACCAGCACTGTGGGAGAAGCATATTGACTTCAACTATTCCTGATAATCTCAGCTTCCAACATCTCTTCTATCATCTTCTCAATTACATTTCTCTGTTCTCAGAAATGCCTATAAGGTCTCAAGTTGATTGGCTCAGCAACAATGAGATTTGATGATCATGCGACCTTTTGGGAGGCAAGCCCTGCGCCTTTTTGAACACAGCAGCAAATTCATCACACAAGGCACTCAGTTGAGAGTTAGACGCTCCTTTCCATGCTTCTTTTGAGTCCTCTTTGCTACATACATAGATTACCCAGCTTTAGCAGACTGATACATAATTATGTCCATGTCTTTAGCAGTGACCAGCTCCCATGCATTAGACTGAACTCCTGTGAATTTCCAAGCTCTTCCTCCTTTAGACATCTTCACCCTTTGATCCTGGAAGCTGTGTGTCAGTTCATCTAGTGTTTGTAACTAGTCTACACTCAGAACCATTTGGCATCCTCCAATTGGCAAAATATGAAAATCAGCCACAATTTCCACTCCTTGCACTTCTTCACACAACCCTTCACTTTGCAACTTGTCTCCACCAGCTAGTGTCACTTTGAAGCCTGCTCTGGAGACACTGTCAGCCCAGTCCTCTGGACCAGTCTTGGATACACAAAATTGTGTGCAGCCAGTGTCCAATAGAATACTAATTGGTTTTTTGTTCACATATCTCATCAGTCTAATTGTCCTAGGTGAAGAACTGCCCTCCATGGTATGTAGAGAGATCTCTGGTGCCTTCTCATGTCTGTCTCCCTTGGGTTCTAAAAGGATCTCATCTTCTTCTGCCAGATCCCCACTTCACCACTCTTAATCAGCATCAGGCTCGTATTCTTGCACTCTTGCCCAAAAGTGAATGGCTCATCACATTTAAAGCATAAGTTCTTTCTCTTGTACTCCTATACTTCCTCTGGAGTTAGCCTATTGATGGGTTGAATTCACTGAACCTCCCTTCTTCCCAGCTGTAGGTGTGGCCAGACTTTTCACTTGCAAGGGTGATTCTCCTGCTGGAGACCCTGAGTTGTTATAAGATTGGAATCTGTTTATCCTCTTCTCAGTGTGTGATATCATCTCTTGGCACATGCACTTCTGTACGCAACTACCATGGTTAATGACCTATATATTTTCACCTTCCCTCTGAGATCCTCCTTCAGTTCGGACATGAATAAGCTGATCAAATTCTTCTCAGTGTAGTCTGCAAGTGAGCCAACTTGATAAAAACCCTGTGATATCCAGACATACTACCAGTTTGTTTCAAATTTGTCAATGCAGCCATTGGGTCATCTAATTCATCTGGCCGAACTACAACAACATCTCATCATAGAATTCTGGCCAGGATACAAACCCCTGTTCTATTTCTGCAGTCATCTCCACCACACAAGAGCTTCATCCTTCAAATAGAATACACAGAATTCAATTCTCTTCTATTGGTGTGTCATGTAGAGAGAACGAATGGTCTATCTGATAGAGCCAATTGAGGACATTACAATCTCCCTTAAATACGAGTATCTCTACTTTTGGGCCCTTGGAAGAGGAAATCTATTACCCTCCCCTTGGGAAGGTGGCAATCTATGACTATGTGATGACCACGGATCCCCATGTGCCGGACTCATTAAGGATGATGGTTTCACTGGTATTGCTGGATGGATCATATACTTCGGGCTAACCCTTGGGGTTTCAACTGGCTGAGCCTCTTCAACACCAATAACGCCTTTCCCTTTGTCTGGAGGCTGATGTTGCGGGTCCATCTCTCAAACAGTCCGACCAACGCTGCTCCTGCATTCTTCCTTCATGGGCTCGAGGACGAGTCTCCAACCTCTCCTCGAAGGCCCGAGAACGAGCCTCCATTCTGTCAGCTAGTGCCTCCATTCTGTCCTCAGAGGCCTGAAGGCAGAGATCTAGTTGTCAGTTCTTTTGAGAGTTCCAGCCGCTGCCATCCAGCTCTTGCGGATCCGATCTCATCTCGGGATCAAGGCTAGCATGGTCCTGTGGACGTGTAGCCGATCCAAAAGGGTGGTCTCCTCCTCAGGATCGTCGTCGACCTCCTCGAGTTCATCAGCGGTTTGGTGCTCTGATATCATTGATGTTGCCGCCGCGTCGACGATCACCGGAGTGAATCTAGGCTTGTTCTTTGGCGCCATCTCAACCTGAATCAGAACAAGAAATCAAGTAGAACTTGCGAACCAATTTGGAGAATAAGGGTTTTGATACGAAATTATGGCAAGAATGAGAGTGCCCAACTCTCTTACAGGGCTCAAGATTCACCATGGAATTTAATCTGAAAATCAAGCTAAAAACCAAGAAAATACAACAACGGCCTTGATACTCTCTCAGTCATTGGGCACACGAAACGTATATCCGTTGGAATTGGGTCTGTCCAAACGGTATGTTTCCAGAGATTGCCCACAAACCACCCGCATCCGAAACCCATTTAACTAAATAATCAACATTTCTCCCCGCCATGCTTCCAATGGCTAACGAGCTGCTTCCAACGGCTAATTAGTGTGTGTATCTGATATCCGTTGCCACTGTCACAGCTCAAGAATTATACTGTAGCAACAGAGAAATCAAACTGCACCACTTGCGAATAGCACACAAATCTAACCTATAAGATTCATAATTTTTCTTTTTCTTTTTTGCTGTACAACTCCCATTATTTTCTGATAATTAAATTTTTTCCATTGCTAGGCCTATTTCAATTTTGAGCCCATGACTTCTTTTTGTGTGGTATTTTTGCAGTTAACTAATCCATTGTTAACCGAGCACACAGGTTTTTCTGATGGTTGTGTTTACTTGGCTTATTATGGGATTTGATGAACATAATCGATTTTAACTATGTTGTTTTGATTATCATCTCCGACAAGTTATTTGAAGCTCTTATATTAATTTTAACAAGATGCTGTTCTTTCTTCTTTTACCATCTTCACTGAGCAGTTTTATGGGTGATTGATTGCATGTGGCAGTGGTGGATTGTGTACCCTGTATGCAGGCATGGTTGTGTTATTTTTTGCAGTTTTCATAGTTAAACCTCCTAGGCATCTAGGCACTAGCCTTCTTTTAAAACATTAGAATTAGAATTATCCTGCAAATGTTCTACAATTGTATTTGCTTGATTCGTGCTTACTATTTATGTTTTTAGCAGGATAATATCAGAAGTTTATCTCTTTGTGGACCATAGATTTTTAGTTAGAGTTCTTTCCAGTTGATTATCAACAAAGTTATTAGTTCTTCCATATAATTTTTTTTTACATTGTACTTTGTTTGGGCTTAAGTCCTTGCCAAGCCTGAGTTCTTGTTTATATAAAATTTTCTTTGCACACTATTTCATGGCCAATTTGTTTGATTATTATTTTAATTTATTAATTAAATTGTCACATGCAGGAATGGTCACTACCAGAAAAGGTGCAACAGCCAGTGCAGAGCGAAACCCCTGTTGAAAAGGCAGCTGTGAACGAGAAGCCTGCTGAGATTACTTCCGCGGGTGTTGTTGAGGAGAAGACTGATGAGGTCCCTGCTGCAGATGAAAGCACTCCTGCTGCTGAAGAGAGTAACGTGACTACTGAGCAAGAAGTGGCAGAAGTGGCGGAAGTGGCAGAAGCAGAAGAAGCTGCTGAAGAGCAAACCAGAAATAAAGGTCTAATATTTTTTTCATGAGACCACTTCTTCTTGAAGGAATGAATTAACCTTTTGATGTCTGAAGATTTATTTCAGCGAATGTGTTTAATAAATCATCATTTTCAATTTATAGATTGAAACAGCCCCAGCAGATTTTCGTTTTCCGACTACAAACCAGACAAGGCATTGCTTTACTCGCTATATTGAATACCACAGGTAGACTTTATAGCTACACATGTAAATTTCCTTATTTTATTTTTTGTTCAAGGATTATATTGCTATCTGTGCAGCAATCTGTTATTCCGCTGTGGATTTGATAATTTTTTCTAATGTTTTATGACGGATGCCTGATTCAGATGCGTAGCAGCTAAAGGGGAGGATGCTTCAGAGTGCAATAAGTTTGCTAAATATTATCGTGCACTTTGCCCTGGTGAATGGGTATGGACTATTTTCCTTCGACTTTATCCTACCTGCATTTTTCAATTGATTGTTGTTTATCTTATGACTTCATAGAATATGCACCAATACAGTTGAAAATTATTCGCGTTCTCATATATATGTTTTCCGGCCAAATTTTGTATTAATTTTAGTATCTCTTTCTTGAAAGGATATGTGCAGATCAGGATTTCATAGTTCAGGAACTAGATGTAATTTGGAAGGAAAAACATTATATAAAAAGTTTGTAGGGTTTCAATGTGTGTGTATGTTGGAAATTTATTGGTTGGCTCCACATCTTTTGTACCGTACTGTTTGGTTGGACCTGCGAACTCCTTAGTCCTGCCCTACCTTTAGTAACTCAAACATAATGCCAGGTCAGTGATTCACAAAGTCAAACCTATTGTAATCGTAAGCATGTATCTCCTTGGTCCCTCCGGTACTGTTGAAGAACCATGTGCTTGGGCTATGAATAAAGATGAATAAGTTAGAGGGATGTTAACGTGTTATGTTATTTCTGTTCATCTAAATGACAATAACTTCTTGTAGTTATAAATTTTATTGATACAAATTTCTTTGGATCTGTTATTGATCAGTAAGGAGATTTAGGATCTTTTTTTAAAAAAGGATAGAATATGCATGATAATTGTTAGCTTATTTTGAAACGGGGGTCTGAAGTAAAGTTCATGCCTAGGGGACAGATGAGGTAAACTTGAAAAATGGGTAAGAACGTTAGGGATCATGTTTGTGCTAAGAAGAAAAAGAAACAAAAGGGAATCCACCAACTCAAGACATTCATTAGTATCTCGCCATCTTCCTGTAGGTCACAAAAGTTTACAAGGAAATCCATCCTAGCTTTAGTTAATGAGACAAGGATATCCATAACCTACCTTACTCTTAAATAATCGTATTGTAACTTCTTTGAATGGTGAAGATCACATTAGATTATCAAAAAGAAGTTTCTATAAGTTCTTTATAGAGTTATACCAAATATTGTCTCAGAATTAATCTCTACTGACGTGGGTCCAGAAATCAAGGAATATAGGTGTTTGATTATATTATCAAAAAGGAAAAAAGTCATCAGTAGAAGCTACATGCCCATTTCTGGGATGCCATGGTTCATGCATTATTATCTTATGGCTAGATCTTTATTCATTTGTTAAATTTATGTTATGTCCTTATTTTTTTAAAATAAGAGGCCTTCAATTTGAGGAGGTCTAATTCTAGGGGAAAGACGAAGGATTCATGATTGTGGCAATTTTTAAGGCTAAATCCTAGAAAAATGAGTGACATGGATTTTGCCGTAGGAAACAACAAAATTGCTTACTTATAGCTTGTACTCTACTGAGTACGCTATACATTCATCCCAAGACTATATAATATGACTGGCAATAATTGTTTTCTAATTTATCATTTCTTCATAATGCTCACAATAAAGTCTAAATCATATCTGCAATGTCTGAAAGTTCATTATTTTATGTAAAGCTAACAATTGGGTTCAGATTGTACTGAAAATTTGTGTATAGGGTTAACCAACCTATGATGCAATGATAAAGAAATCGGATATGAATGGCTGTTGTGCAATACAGACATGATGTATAATAAATCTAATCATAAAACTTCAGTCTATGGATACACCTTATGTGTAATACTTGTGTACACATACACTACCTATGAGGACCCCTCGTGAGCACTGCATGGATGATCCACCTTGTTCATCTTCTTCAACACATCCAAATTAATTACATGAATGAATGTTCAAGTGATTTCAGAACAACTTTGCTTTGTAAGTGGTCGTAGAAACAACTTAGCCATAGGAAAAAGATAGGCAGTTAATGTGGGGGTAGGATGGATGGTTTGAAATCTCAGTATGAGTATCAGTATCGACCATAGAATTTGGGTATTGGAATCGTCATATGAGTCGTTAGCACCATTCCAATCATGATGTATCGCCAATATCAATATCAATATCATTTCGATTATGTCAGGTCATTTTGGCAGTATTAGTGTCAGGCCAAAATGTCAACCGACAATATTTCAAACCTCAGGCAATATTTCAAACCTTGGTAGGATGTTTTAAACCTCTTGAACTCAGACTAATTTTAGATGTGTAAATTAAGATGAATAATGGGATGACCCATATTGAAGCACTCACATCACATAATGTAATGTGAGAATGAATTATCAGAGAGAGAGAGAGAAGGCTTCTCTTGGGAAGATTTGAAACCATATCACTACCTATTGGAGTTAGATGATAGGGCATTCATTTTGAAGATCCACTCGATTGAAGTTGATCTACATTATTTCCAAAGTCGAAAAACCATTTTGACTATTTTAAGTTTTCTTTGCTCATGTATCAAGTAGCCACAAAATAGACGCTGAAAATAGTGAGTTATTTTATGATTTAGAATGCTTGAAACTCAAAATATATACGTGTGCTCTCGCTTTCGCGTGCGCGCACACAGAGACATAGAGACTTGGCTTGTTTGGGAAGGATATGGAGTTGAATCATTTTCAATATATTCAATTCAATGAAATGAAAATCCAATGGATAAAGCTAATCTACATCATTTAGAGTGTCTAAAAATCAAATATCAAGTGTTTCAAAAAAAAAATTTACTATGCATCAAGTGGGTACAAAATGGACCACCTAAGTGGGGAGAGCTGCTTAGATTAACGGTCTAGAATGTTTGAGAGTCATCTAACAAGAATATGCATCCAAAGGTTCTTAAGTGTTTAGTTTAGATCATGATTAAATGGTCAGATCGAGTATTTGTATGCTCAAAATTATTGATCTAAGCAAAATGCTACTTCCAACCGTCCATTTTATGCCTATTGATGCATGAGGAATTTTTTTTTTTAAAAAAATGATTGATTCCTAGTTTTTAGCTAAAGAAGATAGAACAATTTTAATGAAGTGAATTTTCTACTTGATTGGTCTAACATTGAATTTGAGTGGGAGTGATTAATCGTTCGAGAAGTAGTCAAGTCTCTGTCCCTACGCTCACACACACACACAGAAATGACCCGCAATAAATTAAACTGCCCCCCCCCCCCCACCCCCCCCCCCCCCCCCCCCCCACAAAAAAAAAAAACAAAAATCAAACAAACAAAACAAAAACAAAAAACAAATACTGTTTATTTTGTTCCTTGTCAAAAAAAGCATAGGCTCGTTGCTAATCAAACGGTTTTGATGATGTTTGCTTTGAAATAACAACCAAGGGCATCATGATGTTGTAATTTTTGTTACCCGGTCGGTTTTTGTTTATTGTTAGTATCCAGTTAATTACTATATGATGATTTGATCTTGTTGAGACAATTACCCAATGATAATTCAATTGTGTCCCAGATATTACTCAACTAAGATTTGGTCTGCTAGACCGCCAGTAATTTAGCTTGGATAGACAATTCCTGAGCAATGATTTGATTTGGTTCAGGTAATTAGCGAATGATAATTCAGTTCGGTCCAGAGGATTGGCCAAAGAATCCCTTTTGTCAGATATCTACATAATTAAATCCAGCATGCATACAATCAAGTGTGGTACTTAATTTCTTGTAAAAAGAATCTGAAACTGTAGTTCTTTAGAAAATATTGGTGTATAAGTTTCAGTTATAGTAAGCCTAGATTATATCCCATGGCTAATAATATTTCTCATGTACAACAAAATATGTCATTCTTAATGTTCTAACAACTGGAAATGGATAAGAATCACAAAACCTAGTGAATTATATTTTAAAATAGTTTCGCAACAGTCCAAAACTCTTGTTGATTACAACAGAATACCAAAAAAAAACTTTTTTAACTGTATTTTCAATACTCTCCTGAGCAATGCTATTTCTCATGACTTAAATGTGAAATTTAGGACAATTTAGTGGAGAGCATGCATAAATCGGATTTGGGCGTAAGCTAAGAGAGAAACAACCGTATTTTAGTGTTCATACATCTTAAATGGAAAAAACTTTTAATAAGTCTACAACTTCATCAGAATCTTGGTTATTTTTTAGCATAACTGCTAACCGTAGTCACATGTGCATGACTGTTTCTATTTATTTTATTGTTTATGGAGAAGCTTGAATGACTACTTCCCCACTCAAAACACACAAGATTTTAAAAGACGAGTTTTCACTCATGTCAAACTAAAATAAACAGTACCTTCGATGCTTCTTAACCTCAATTTGTTTCCCTGTTCCATTTCTCTTTCTGTTTCTCTTTTTCAATAGCATGGAGAGCAAACTGCTCCAACCATATGATGTATATTTGCATGGAGCAAATAACCTCTCTTTCTCACGCATTATCTTATCTTCTCTTTTTCAATTCCATTATTTCAAGAAGAAACATTAGGTTTTCACTCATGTCAAGCCAAAATAAACTGAGCCTTCAAGTGCTTCTTAAACTCAATTTGTCTTCATGTTCCCTCTCTCTTTCTGTTTCTCTTTTTCAATTCTCAAGAGAACAGCATGGGGCAAACTACTCCAACCATATGTATGTATATTTGGATGGAGCAAATAAGCCTTCTCTTTCTCACACATTCTCTTGCTTCTCTCTCTCTCTCTCTCTCTCTCTCTCTCTCTCTCTCTCTCTCTCTCTCTTCAATTCCATGGGTTTGAGAAACTTTAGGTTTGGGAAAGTTGTTCAATTTTAAGGTTTGTTGAAAAAGTTGGGACCAGTTGCGTTTGTGACTTGTTTTTGTTTGTTGTGTGATTTACCCATGCCATTATCTATTGTAGCACTTTCGCCCTGTGGCTCAGCCGAGTGAGTAGTCCAAGCACAAGTATTATTCAGATAACCATTTAATGAGTTGATCAAGGAGGAATTGGCTAGAGTACCCAGTTTAAGCTCCAATTGCAAATACAACCACTACCAAAATTTTGGACATGGTTTGAAATATCACCCAACACCGATATGGCCTAGACAATAACGATATTGCTGACACGACTGAGACGGAACTGCGGATTATTGCTGATATTGCTGGTTTTGATACAAAAAGCCTGCAGCCAATACTGCTGTTGATACCGAGATTTCAAACCTTGGTTTTGGGATATAATCCAGGTGTAGTTGTGTTCATATTGCATAAGGATTGATCGCTGCAGCAAAGCTCGAGACACCCTGTACAAGAATCGGAGTTCCTAGTCTGGACCAAGGTTGTGGTAGTTTTTTATCACTGAAGTTTATGCTGGAGCATTACTTTTCAGCTGAGCTCTCAATCTCAAGCATTGCCCTTGACAGTTTTGTGATCTGTTTTGTTGTCCATGGGACTGTTTCTTATAGCTGTAAATTAAAAAGGAGCCCTGAACACCAACCACGCCGTAGATTCTGAACATTTGATGTATGCTTTCTCCGAGAATGTCATTATGTTTGCTCGATGCTTCTTGCAGTTGTGCATTGTGGGCTGGATCCACTCTGTTCTATCCATATACTTAACATTTAACATCTATGCTTGTGTCTTTTGGCTTGAAAGCTTGACACTCGATTGTATTCAAATTGGTAATGTCTATATCGTAACATACATGTTCGTATGTGCAGGTAGAGCGATGGAACGAGCAAAGAGAAAACGGAACCTTCCCTGGTCCCTTATAGACGACCACGACAAATAATCGCCAGTAAAATCCCTTGTCTCACTTTCTGAATGAAGGGTTTTAAGATGCAATTTAGAATTGAGAGACTTCAGAGGCCCCCTCTCTTCGGGAAAAAAAAAAATTGATTGAATAAAATTTTTTTTGGCTTGTACCAAGTCTGAAGAAAGGTTCTAAACCCTGCAAATGCAACTGTTTCTGATACTGCAGCCTTCTTGCATCACTGCAGCAGCACTTAAATTTTTCTGACACCCAAGATTTGGGAATTTTTTCTTGAATAAGTGCAGCGTAATGGTTATATTTGCCGAATTCGAGCAGTGATCATCTCATTGTTTGTTGGCAGGCAAGAGTATAACAGTGATCATCTCATTGTTCTGGTCTGTTTGTGAGAATTGTTTGTCAATTTTCTTTGCATCCAAAGGTTTCAATTATTTGATGTTATTATCTAGGGTCACTAGATAATTCACCCAAAAAATCACTGTAAACGCATAAAATGGTTATATAAGTCTGAAATTTCACAGTTTTTTAAGAAACAAACAAATTGAACATAAAGATGAAAATTTAAAATCAAGAACATGAAGAGTATACTGTAAGGCCTCTGAATTTCTTGTTGTGTGCATGGGCCTGTCATTTGATTTGGGCATTTCAGCAATGAGCCATGAACTACTATCTTGAGGGTGAGACTGGGGATCATGCCCTCTAGAATCAGCAGCCGGCCGGCGGTCGGCTGCAATGTCACGGCGGCAGTCACCATCAAGATCATCAGAAGCCGCAGTAGTCGGTGGGCGCCGACCGCTTGGGGAAACCAGCTTCGTCGCACCCCTTATCGCAGGCGGCTGCGCAGTCGTCGCGTGTGGCGCCGGAGATGGTCATGCACTGCTGCCTCATGCACGGGCAGACGCACAGCTCGTTTTGCGCGTCGGCGGGGACCATGAACGCGGCGTCGGCGATGACGATGGCGGTGACGATGAGCATTGCAAGAGCCTTGGTGCAAGCAGCCATCTCTCTTGGGCTTGATTTGGTTGCAGTTCTTGGAGGTGAAGGCGCGTTTGAAAGAGATTAGGGAAAGGAGAAGGAGGGAAAGAGAGCATAGGATCCATTGGATTGGTTCCTCAAACAAAGGCGAACCACTTGAAAAGAGAAGTAATTCATTGGTCAGCGTTGTTTGTCAACGGTCAACAACAATTTTGCTCCAAGAAAAAAAAAATGGTTTCTCAAGAATTTTTTTTTGGGGGGGGACATTTAAGAAACTTACATTGCATTATTTTGATTGCATGGCTTCAGATATTTTAATATTTTTAAGAACGTTTTGGATATATATTTCGTCGACCTAAATATCTTGTAGAACATTTAAGAAAATTTTCGTTGCATTATTGCTCAAGTTTTTCAATTTTTTTGAAATATCATTTGTTATTCACATACCTTTTTTTTCTAGTTTTCCTTGTTTTCATTTTTAATCTAATAATAAAAAATATTTCTCATAATTAAAAAGATTAATCTCATAATAAAATAATTTACTCTAATTATAATTAATTGTGTCCAATACAGATTTGCATTACCACAAAATTAACCATCTGTAATGCAAGTAGACTGCAAATGAGATTTACATTATGATAAAATTAACTGTTTGTTTGTGTTGTAAGTAGATCGCAAGTGAGATACAAATATATTTTAGAAAATACGGATCTAACAAATACACTGCAAGTCGTAAGTCACAATTATCGCTTGCGACTTGAAGGCATCAAACCGTAAATCCGGAAGCACATCTAGCAGCCAATCACATTACAGCCCGGCAGTTTGGCAATCCGTCACGCACGCTGAAATACGATCCGAGCCGTTGGTTGGACAAACGAGAAACACACAGAAATCCATCCTCACCCTTGCTACAAACACAGACCAAATCGATGTCAGCCGTTGGATCGTGTGAGGGACGATCCTATAAATAGGGGTCCACCGGCCATCTTTTTAAAATTTTCTCTCGCTTGGGATTTTCGAAGGTCGAAGAGGGGAGAGAGAGGTAAGGAAGTTATTTAAATTTTGGGAAATTTTTTTATCGTTTTGATCTCTTGTTTTTTTTTTTTACTTCGTTTTTTCGATTTTTCTTCTTCTAGCTGTGATTAAGTATTAGCAGATCGAGTGTTTTCTAGCGTAAGATATGGTTATAATTTGTGGAATTAGGGTTGTGATTTCGCCTAATTGCTTCGATTAGGTTTTTTCTTAATGTTTGGGTGACTTTTGGTTTCAATGTTCGGTTGCATTTGTATTCTTGTTTCTTCTCCAATTCTTGGTCGATTTTAATTTCAGTTGTATATTGAGAATGTTATTATGGGAACCCAAAATACGCGAGGATACCGTGGACGTTAAATTTATATCTGATCTGGCGAGATAATGTGCATGCATTTTTTTTTCTCTAGGAATTGATTGGATATAAAGTTTGTCTGATATCATTAACCTGTGATAGTTCTTGGTTTCAAACACAAACTTTAAGACTTTGTCGATTTTAGAGGTTCACATATAAGGGCATTCCTTTATCACTTTATCATGTAATCAATGAAAATAAAGTAATGGCACGCCTTACACCCAAATTCTCAAGTTGCGCAGGCTGGTACATATAACCGTCATTTTCAACATTCATGACATGGGGGGAATTGGTTTAAAAATTATGTATAGAACCTCAACCCCATTACAAGTTAAAACTAAGGCAACTTTGTGCTAAATGGTCAGGCTTGACCTTGCCTTGATCGGTTAGGCTCTGTCTTTATGTCTATCATGTGATGCTTTGGGCTTGTTTGGCATCAGATGGCTGTTGAGAAAATTTGCGTGGGACTCAAAAATTCAGTTTTTTCATGAGAAAGCTTGCATGCGGGCCCCATAAATTCAGTTTTCTACTAGTTTTCTTTCTACCGCGGAAGGAAAATGGTCTGGGCTCCACTTGTTTTATCTCCTCCCACAAAACAGTATTCAAAGACACTTTTGAGGAAAATCCTCACGCCCCCCACGAAACTGTATTTATAACACTCATTTCAACCAAACAAATAGCCTCTAACTGAAGCATATGTTTTGATGGTTGTATGATAAAGTATTATATTAAGAATAGATACAGGCACTAGGTGTAATTTCACACATTAGTAGATGATATCTTAAATTTAGGCTCCCTAAAATTGTTTAGCTCATTGACTTATCTTCTGCCATAGGATTTTCCATGCAATCGGATATTGCTTGTGGAAGGGGAGAAAACGCGTGAGGCCCATGCTTGAGCCCGTGTTTTTTTGTTTTCACTGGTTTCCTCTCGCTATGGAGAGGAAATCAGTGGGAAAACTGAATTTGTGAGGCACATGTGAAAGTTATCTTATGAAAACTGAATTTGTGGGTCCCATGCAAAATTTTCTTGCCAAACAAACCCCAGGTAGGGTATGGGTATTGGAGTCTCCCATTTGAAGGGTATGATCCTGCATTGTAGCTAGAATTATGCTAATTAAGCTATATGCAGTTTATAGCTTACATGTCTATTTTGGTGCATGGAGGGATGCATTGTTTATAACAATAATATCTATCAGAGTTGCATGATATTTTTGGAAAACCGCCTTTAATACTGCCTCCATCCACCTTAAATGTTGTAGGAAGTGAGGTATGAAACTTTAGGATTGATATACATTAATCACATTAGGTGAGAAACCCATCTCCATAAATTTTAGATTTTTATTATTTGGATTAATGAATCCCAGGCTTCTTCCCTAAATTATGAGGAATTCTTCACACAAAAAAATAACAAAAAATAAATTCATAAAAATTTGCAAGAATTCAGTGCCAGTGCTAGTTTTCTGCAAGTTTTTAGCACCAATATCTCAATCGTGGTGAAGAATTCAGATCATTCATGTTAATTTTATATGGCTGTGTAAATGCATTTTTTATATTATTATCATGAGTTTATTTTAATGATGGTACTATAACAAAATTGAGACTTTAGCATGGAACAATTGTCACCTGGGATTTTGAATTGCAGCAACACTGTTGAGTTTCATAATTGCAGCTGTAGTTTTTTTTAAGAAATGTTGAGGATGTCATTTATTAATAAGTGTAATTACAGTCCCTGAGAACCTTAACTAGTCATACCAAGCATACTAAAAACTGTTGTAAAATTCTATTTGAAACCCCAGATTAGAAGTTTTAATTTATTGACAGGGGCGGCTCAACCTCTAGACAAATGAGGCAGTAGCCCAGGGCCCCCAAATATAATGGGGTCTCCAAAATTTTAGTGTAAATTAGTATTTAATTAAAATAAGAAATATAAAATATAGAAAATGTTTTTTATTTGTTCTAGTGGGCGTTCCGGAGTGGTTGTCGGACATGACTAGAAATTGTGTGGGCTTTGACTGCGCAAGTTTGAATCCTTTCATCCACGTTTTTTTTGATTTTTTTTCCCTCTTCATTTTTATATTAATAGGAAAAGTATGAGTTTCTTCCACTTTCCCAATCTAATATCCTCCACTCCCTATAACTATTTAATTATAATTAAAGAGGGGTCTCTTCCATTTCCTCAGCTGTCTTTTTCACTCTCTCTAACTATTTAATTATAATTAGAGAATTTTTCAAAATTAAAATTCTCTCTGTGCAACCTTGCTCTTTACCGCCCTCGTCACCCAGACCTTAGACTGACGGCAGGGCCTGCAACTGCTCTATAGAAAAAGATACATTAGCAAAACTTGAATACAAGAACTTGATTAAAAATTTTGCATCTTAAAAAGCTAGAAAAATTATTTTTCAATAAAATATTAATTAAATAAAATATTAGTTAATATTAATTACTTTTTAAAGTATGTTTTAAAAGGACCCATTTGAAATTTCGACTAAGGTCTCCGTAGAAATTGAGCCGCCCCTGTTATTGAAAACTAAAGTAAACATTTATGTTGCTTTCCAGCCCATTTTTTATTAGTTTTATGACGATGTGAGTGGAAGATCTTAGATAGAGTGGCATATCAGGTTGGCAAAAATTCTTCTGAAAGGTGTGGAGGAGATGATTCTTCAACTAAATTTCAAATGGATGGTTAATCTCAATTGCTTTGTATTCCTATTAAAAGTTTTGACAGCCTTTTTGTCCATCTGTATCATTTTTACCTGTGACTCAGAATGTTTGGTTGAACATATTGATAGCTGCATACTTTGACTTGTCTTTAGCACTTCCTGCACACCACCTTTGATAAATCCGGTGTTAGGCCTTCAGTGTCAGTTAACTGCTTTGACCTGTAGTTTCCTAATGCGCTACAATCTTGTTGCTTGAGCTTGTTTCCTGAGTAGTTTAGTGTGCTTTGGGTCATATGATTATGTCATGATTAGTTCTAATAGTAGCTCTTTTATACGAAATAATAAAAGTATATTATTATTATTATTATTATTATTATTATTATATCTTTGGCTGAACTAAATGGATTACTCAGTAACTTGTATATTTGTATGGCCCTTTTGCAAAATATATATTTGTTCTTTGTTCCTTTTTTTTTTTTTTTTTGTGAAGGTTCTCTTAATTCTGTAGGACAACCTTGATACTTGCCACCATGGCATGTCTCTAATGAATACGGTAGACAAATAAAATACATTTTGAGCATTGTGAGACTAACCAAACTCCATTTCTTTGATGGTTATGTTTCATGCTGCATTTTAGGAAAGAGCATATCTAGTCATTATTTTGTGTTTTAGGCTTTTTAAGCTGGTGATTGACAGCATGAAAGTTGTAAATCTGTTTGCCTTGGGCTGTTTTGGAATCAATTTGACAATGCTGAAGATATTTGCCTTGAGCTTTTGCATCATATTTACAAAGAGGATTTTATCATTAGTTTTGTACGTGTTGGATGATGTCTCATCTTGAAGTGGTTATTGATCTATCATTGCAAGCCTTTCCTTTTAAGAAGGCTCAACAAGTTTTAGAAACAAAATGTTGCTTGACAACAGAATCTCCTCACTGGAAATGTTGAAATAAAAGAAATTTGGTGCCTTCTATGTCTTAAGTTCAGCTGAATATTCTTTCTGCTACTAAGTTTACATGATTCTTTTGCACATATTGAAAGAACTCTTGTTTTGATAGATGGCACGTACAAAGCAAACTGCTCGCAAGTCCACTGGCGGGAAGGCTCCAAGGAAGCAGCTTGCTACCAAGGTATGGTGATCGTTTACTGATCGCTACTTTTTTATTTCCCCAGCTTTGTGTTTAAAAATAATTTTAGCATTGTTATTTCTCTAGGCTGCTCGGAAGTCTGCTCCAACCACTGGAGGTGTGAAGAAGCCCCATCGCTACCGACCTGGAACTGTTGCCCTTCGGTATGTAACTGGTGGCATTTATGCATGCATATCTGGTTTTCGTTTTGCGTCATCATATTATGGCATTCATTATTACTCCAATATATAAATTAATAAATTTGTGGGTGGTGGTTGATGACAGTGAGATCCGCAAGTACCAGAAGAGCACTGAACTGCTGATACGGAAGCTACCATTCCAAAGACTTGTCAGGGAAATTGCTCAGGACTTCAAGGTGAGACAAATTCTTTTGGCAAATTCATGCAATTTATTTTTTTTGCATGCCAGTCAATGATTGACTGGATATCCTTTTGTGCAGACTGATCTGCGATTCCAGAGCCATGCGGTGCTTGCTCTGCAGGAGGCAGCAGAGGCCTACCTTGTGGGTCTGTTTGAGGACACTAACCTTTGTGCCATCCATGCAAAGAGGGTGACCATCATGCCAAAGGACATCCAGCTGGCCAGGAGGATCCGGGGTGAGAGGGCTTGAGGCTGGGCCTTGCACGTTACTCGCCTCTGATATTGTGACATACGCATTTAGTTTGTGCCTTGTCTTTTAGGAATGACTATGGGAAGGAAACACTCGATTCCTTGTTGCCATTGTGTGGGAAAGGACCTGTCTAATAGTTTGATATAGTAGTAGTGGTCTATATGATATCTGACGTTTAATTGGTCTATATGTTATGTATGATGCTACTTTCTATGTTATGTATGTTTCTTAACTTGTGAAGATATTTGCTTTGAGTCAAGTCTTGTTGTTGCTACTTTGTTTCCTCATGTATCCCAGCAACCTTTCATGGTCATTCGAATTGTTTCATTGCCACACATTAAATTAATGGTGTCTCTCCTCCCTTTTTCTCCTTGTTTTCTGAGTGAGTGATCTTCCCAGCATTTTGTATCTGTTGGGTCTACAGCAACCTTTCATGGTCATTCGAATTGTTTCATTGTCACACATTAAATTAATAATCTCTCCCCCCTCTCTGCTTGTTTTCTGAGTGATCTTTCCAGCATTTTGAATCTGTTGGGTCTGCTTGCCCCTTTGTTATTCCCTTGTACGTAGTTTTTGTTGAGCAGCAGCTAATGATGAATGAATAGTGGCTGCTTTCTATATGTTGGTTTCATCATGGCAGATACATGAGCGGTTTCAGTCTAATTTGAGTGGTTTGTTCTGGTGGAATGCCTGCAATGATCGGATGAAATTTATTAATTTGCTAATGATGAATGAATAAGGTTATTACCACGCATTCGTGCTATTCTACGATGCCAAGGCTCTGTATCAAGATGTCCAAGGACGCAACCTCGCTGGAGGGCCGGTGATATGATAACATAATGTAATTACCTTATAAAACACCAGTGAATTAAGAAATGAAATCGTCATTGACAAATTCAATATCAAGTGAGCTCAGTCATCTTTAGGTAGAGTTTGGGTCATTCTCTAACTTCTCTTCAAATTGAAGTTGGAGACCCCGGACCCCAGCGAGTACTTGGCTGCTTGTGGCTCTCGCACCTCCTAGACATATAACTGCTTTCTAGAAGCAGTTTTGGAGTCAAATTATGCTTGTGCTATCATGTAACATAAAATTAATAAAAGCAGGCATATTCGAAAGTGTGGCTTCCCTCTGCTGATATTTATAAGAATTGGCAAATTAAACTAAATAACTCCTACCACTTTAGTAATATAGAGATAGATTTTAAAAGTACCCAAAAAAAAAATTTCTGAATGCACCCAAAAATTCGTTTAAAAGATTTTAAAAGCCCCAAAATGAGATCCACACGATCCTTGATGTCGGGCGCAGCGCCTAGGCGCCGCGCTTGTCGCGGAGCCGCGGCCTGCCAATGCAGGTCACGCCCATGCTGGTTGCGCCTGGGTGCGGCAAGGATAGCCGCGCCTACTTTCCCTTTTATTTTTTTTTAATCTGAAAGAACATATATGAAAATAAAAACTCAAAAATCAATATTTTATTCTGAATTCAGATCTGAGATTTCAGATTCATAAATCTGAAGAAAGAAATTTTTTTTACCAAAACCAAAATAATCATGTATATGATTCATAAGATCTAATCTATAATTCATGGAAACATAACTTAAAAAATTCAAGTTTGAATTTTAATTCTCAAATCTATGAATCCTCAAAGGAGGGGCTCTGATACTAATTGTTGGATCTTAAACTAAACAATAAAGGGATTGGATCTACAATGCTTATCTTTGAAATAAATAAGATCAAAGGCCATAACTTTATTATAGAACAAACTTAAAACCAATATATCTAACATCTTTGAAGATTTAAAGACATGAGAATAATTAAAATAATAAAGGTGGAAGCATACCTTGATCCATGACTGAATTGCTTGAATTATTGGGTTGGAGATGGCCTTCCAAAAGATCTATATCCTTCTAGGGTTTCTCTTTACCTTAAGGGATCTCAAAGAGAAGAAGATGATGATACGTTCGTTTGTGGATCATGATCCCTTATATAATAACAAAAGTTATTCTTTTTTCTAATTTGGTCCTTCAATAAATTAGAAATTGCATAATTATCTCTACACATTAAATCCATGACAATTTAATACCGATTAGTCCAATTATTAACTTAATTAGATTAAAATTAATTTGGACTATACTTTAAAATAGCCATACACATTAAATTTTACATATTTGAGCCAACATATGTTGAATTATTTTCAATAATCTCCCATTTGGGCCACATATGTCATCTTTGAGCTCAAGATATTGCTATCATATAACCAGGTATTCTTAACAATCACGTCCATTGACTATACTGATTTAGGACTAAAGGAATTTTCATTACAATTAGCGTAACTAAACCCATCAATAATCACATATACCAATACTACCAAACGACATAGATCAATCATGGATGTGTAGTATGAAAATGGCATATAATGTGATCTGAACATGCCTATTTCCAACTGGTCCACCCTTAAACTTTATTAAGATCAAATTTTAACATAATAAAATAGAGTGTATAAATTGGATACTTTATTTCTGCAGAAAATATCCAAATACACAAATGTGTCTAAAAATAGAGCAATGAAACATATATACAAACTCCCACTAAAACATGATATCCTTAGGTGATATAACACCCATAGAAGTAGTATGCTCATGAAAGACCTTTGGTGTTACTCTTTTAGCAAGCGAATCCGCAATCAGGGAGTTTGTCCCAATGTGCTCTATTGAAATTTGTTCACTCTGTACCCTTTCTTTCAAAATCAAGAACTTAATATCAATGTATCTTGACCTCAATGAGCTCCTGTTGTTGTTAGAATATAGAACTGCTGATTTATTGTCACAATATAATTTAGTGGTCTTTCAATACCACTTAGAATGCGCAGCCCAGTGACAAAATTTCACACCCACAATCCATGATTAGATGCCTCATAACATGTTACAAATTTTGCTGCCATAGTGGAGGAGGTTATGAGTGTTTGTTTAGCACTCTTCTAGAAAATAGCTCCTCCAGCCAACAGATAAATGTAGCCTGATGTGGATCTCCTACTGTCTTGACATCCAGGGAAGTCAGAATCTGAATACCCAATGATCTTGATCTGATCTGACTCTTGTATGTGAGCATGTAATTCTTAATTCTCTATAAATATCTGAAGACTCTTTTGGCTGCTCTCCAGTGATCCATCCCAGGGTTACTTAAATATCTGTCAAGCATTCCAACAATGAATGCTATGTCTGGACGTGTGCAAACCTGAGCATACATCAGACTCCCTGCAACTAAAGTATAGGGAATCTTATGAATTTTTTTAACTTCAAGGTCATTCTTAGGGCATTGACTTAAACTGAATTTATCACCTTTTGCGATTGGGGTGTCTCCTACTTTACAATCTTGCATACCATATCTTTCAAGCACCTTTTCTATATACGCCTTTTGTGATAATTCAAGAATACCCCGAGAGCGACCCCGGTATATCTGGATTCCTAAGATAAAAGACACCTCACCAAGATCTTCATATCAAATTTCTTTAATAGAAATCTCTTGATTTCGTGCAAAATTTCCTTATCATTGGTAGTAAGGAGTATGCCATCAACATACAAAATCAAGAATATATACTTACTCCTACTGAACTTGTGATACACACAATCTTCAAGAGCATTTGTCTCAAAACTAAATGAGACAACTACTTGATGGAACTTATAATACCATATACGAGAAGCTTGCTTGAGTCTATAGATGGATTTCTTTAGTTTACAAATCATATTCTTTGGGTCTCCAGACATAATATTTTCTGGTTGCACCATATATATAGTTTCCTCAATATCACCATTGAGAAAATCTATCTTAACATCCATCTGATATAATTCAAAGTCAAAATATGCAACAAGAGCCATAATTGTCCTAAAAGAGTCTTTCGATGAAATCGGATAGAAAGTCTCTGTAAAATCAATGTCTTCCCTTTGAGTATAGCCTTTAGCTACAAGACGAGCCTTATATCTTTCCACACTACCTTCTGAATCCCTCTTGGTTTTAAATATCCATTTACAACCAATGGGTTTCTTACCTTCAGGTAATGAGATAAGATCTCAAACTTGATTATCTTGCATAGACTTATACTCTCCATTCATGGCATCTATCCATTTTTTAGAGTTAGAATCTTGCATGACTTGATGGAAGTTGATTGGATCACCTTCCACCAATCCATTAGTATCCTCATGTTCTTGGAGGAATACTATGTAGTCATTTGGAATAGCTCTCCTCTCTCCTGTGGATCTTCTTAATGGTATCTGTTGTTGAGGTTGTTGAGTTTGTTCTTTAGGAATAATTACCTCAACTTGAGTGAGAAGTTGTTCAATATTGTCTTGATGAGGTTCCATATCTGCTACTCAAACAATGACAGGTATAGGAGCATGTATACTGTCAAAAGCAGTAGTAGGGATCGTAACTGATTCCTGCTCAAAGATAATGTCTCTTGCCTTATTTCTCCCCCTAAACTCAACATCATCAAAAAATATTGCATTTCCTATTTTAAATATTAACTTAATAGTGGGATCATAAAACTTGTAACCTCTAGATCGCTCAGAGTAACCAATGAAGTAGCTGCCCACTGTTTTGGAGTCCAATTTCTTTTCATTTGGCCTATAAGGCCTAGCCTCAGATGGACATCTCCAAATATGTAAGTGTTTTAGACTAGACTTTCGACATGTCCAAAGCTCGTAAGATATTTTGGCAGCTGCTTTAGTTGGTACTCCGTTCAGGATATAAGTGCTGTCTTTATTGCTTCTCCCAGAGTGATTCTGGTAAGGCAGAATGACTAATCATACTCCCACCATATCCTTAAGAGTTATGTTTCGTCTTTCAGCCACACCATTCATGCTAGGTGAGCCGAGCATGGTGTACTGTGAGACGATTTCACATTCCTCTAGGAAGTCAGCAAATGGCCTTGGATGTTATTCTCCTGAACCATCATATCTGCCATAATACTCACCACCACGGTCAGATCTGACATACTTAATTTTTTTCTGAGTTGAGTTTCAACTTCAGCTCTGAGTATTTTGAATATGTCCAGAGACTGATTTTTCATGGATGAGATATAAGTACCCATAGCGTGAGTAATCGTCTATGAGTGATATAAAGTATCGTTGACCATTCCATGAAGTCGTAGGGAATGGTCCACAGATATCCATATGTATCAATTTTAAGACGCCTAAAGATTTGTTTACACCTAATCTCTTATGTTTGGTCTGTTTACCCTTAATACACTCTACACAGACATTTAAGTCTGAAAAACTAAGGAATCCAAGATACCTTCTGTCACAAATCGTTCTATTCTAGATTTGAATATATGACCCAAACGCTTGTGCCATAATCTTGCTGAATTTTTTTATTTAGCTTGCGTTTTTGTACCACGTGAATCCACATGCAAGGTTTCATTATATGATGCAATAGTGTCAATCAAATAAATGTTGTCATAAATACTCAATGAACTAATACCATAAATATTTGAGTTTAATGAAAGACTAAACTGATTGTTTCCAAAAAGAACAATGATAATTAAATTTGTCTAATACAGAAACAGAAACCAAATTTCGTCTAAATAACGATACAACAAAAGTGTCTTTCAATTTCAAATAAAAACCCGTTCCTAATAACAACTTAAAATGCCCTATTGCCTCAACTTCTACCGACTTTTCATTGCCCACAAAGATATATCTTTCACCATCACTTGGCCTCCGGGTAGCTCAAGCAACTCTGCATAGAAACACTTATGTGAGTAGTAGCACTAGAGTCTAACCATCAAGTGTTTCTAGATACTAAAGCTAAATTAATCTTAGAATAGACCAAAGTAAAGAATATACCTTTCTTGGCACATCAAGCATGATATTTTGTACATTCTTTCTTCATGTGTTCAGATTTCTTACAAAAGAAACAATCTTCACTTTTCTTAGATTTCTTTTGATCTGGATCCTTAGCAGCTTCATCCTTCTTTCTTTTCTTGCTCTTATCTTTCACAACACTGACAAGATGAGTACTTTCAGATATCTCATGCTTAAATCTTTCCTCTTCTTGCACATAATATAAAATGAGCTCATTCAGAGTTCATTTCTCCTTCTGACAGTTATAACTGACCTTAAATTGACTGAATTGTGCATGAAGTGAAATCAATACCAAATGCACGAGTAAGTCCTCAGACAGCTCGAGCTTTAGTGCCTTAAGCTTGAAAGTAATATTAGACATTTGCATGATGTAATCCCTTATGTTTCCCTTACCAATATACTTCATAGAAATCAAGCTAGTTAAATGCATGCTTGTTTCTGCATTATCGTTCTTTGCAAAACGTTTCTCAATTTCGGCAAGAAAATTTTAGCCAAAGTTATCTCATCATACACTGCACCTCGAAAAGCTTTCAAAATGTCGTGCTTTATGATCATTAGACTCATGCGATTAGAGCATTCTCACTTCTCAAAGTTCCTTCTATCATCATGAGAATTTTCAACTGTAAGAGAAGCAGGTTGCTCTATCCTTAGTGCAAGGCCTAGATCCATGCAGCCAAGAACGATTAGAACATTCTCTTTTTATTCCTTGAAGTATGTCTCATTGAGCATGAGAATACTATTAACGTTTACAGATATAGTTGCAGCAGAGATAATAGCTGTACAGAGAATAAATCAAATATGCATGCATGCTCACATTATAACTAAATGAATGACTTTTAAATTTAAACAATTACGGAATACATTGCAAGATACCTAATACAATGTTAATATCAAGTCTTTGGACAATAATATTAACTTATAAGTGGTACTCTTGGTGCAGTAATCAAATGTTGACAATAAATCCTGTCAAAATAAATTTATCTTTGGATCAATTTATTATTCACATGGAAACTTTACAATTGTCACATATTTATCACCACAAGTCTATATGTAATTCGACCAAATATTATCCTTACTTTGGGCCGGTTAATATTCGCATAAGTTCACACACACACACAAATATCTTAACATTTTCAAGAAGCCAATTTACACAAGAGAGGTCACTTTGGCGACATCTTGTTTCAATTAGTTTTATTAAATGTTAAATGATCTTAAATTTTTTTTGAATGTACCAAAAAAATTATTTAAAAGATTTTAAAAGTCCCAAAATTGCCCTAAAATGGGGTCCACAAGATCCCAAATGTCGGGTGCAGCGCCTGGTACCGCCTCAAGATGCGCGACGCCCTAGGCGCTGGGCGTGGCCTGCTTTGGCCGCGCCCAGGATGGCCGCGCCCCCCTTGGGCGCGACCAGTTGGCCGCGCCTGCTTCCCCTTTTAATTTTTTTTAATCTGAAAGAACAAATCTAAAAATAAAAACTCAAAAAATATACATTTTATTCTAAATTCAGATCTGAGATTTCAGATCCATAAATCTGAAGAAAAGAAAAGTTTTTACCAAAGTCAAAGTAACCATGTATATGATTCATAAGATCTAATCTATAATTCATGAAAACATGAATTAAAAAAATCCAAGTTTTGAGCTTCAATTCCCAAATCTATGAATCCTCAAAGGAGAGGCTCTGACACCAACCGTTGGATCTTAAACTAAACAATAAAGGGATTGAATCTACAATGCTTATCTTTGAAATAAACAAGATCAAAGGCCATAACTTTATTATAGATCAAACCCTAAAATCAATATATCTAACCTCCTTGAAGATTTAAAGACATGAGAATAATTAAAACAATAAAGGCGGAAGCATACCTTGATCCATGATCGATTTGCTTGAATTATAGGGATGAAGTTGGCCTTCCAAAAAATCCGTATCCTTCTAAGATTTCTCTTTACCTGAAGGGATCTCAAAGAGAAGAAGACGATGATACGTTCCTTTGGGGACCATGACCCCTTATATAATAACAAGAGTTATTCCTTTTTTCAATTTAGCCATTCAACAAATTAGAAATTGCATAATTACTCTACATTAAATCCATAACAATTTAATACTCATTAGTCTAATTATTAACTTAATTAGATCACAATTAATTTGGACTATACTCTAAGATATCCATACACATTAAATTTTACATATCTGAGCCCACACATGTTGAATTATTTTCAACATCATATATATTTTTGTATAAAAAATATGACCAATACGCTTACTAGGCGAGCGTTGTGTTGAACCTGAATCCAGGATGGCCGACCCCCTAATGACGTCCTCCTCCTTTAGGTTGCGAAGAAACTCTTTGTTGGTTCGATTTTCTCCCCACAGGGTACTCAATTGGTCAGAGCACATTGTCTAGCCTTTGACACCCATTAGAAGATAAACCTGCACATCTTATGAAATAACAGTCATGTCGGGGCGTGCACCGACTTGCGCCTTCACTCCCTGGAAGACATATGGGCTAGCTTCCGCGGAGAATGCAGTGTGGTCCAACTAAAGCATGTTGGAGTAGACGTCAGATTCATGACTTGATCCTCGGTGCCATCGGCTTGGTAGAAGGTAACAGTCGTGCATTGTGCAGTCCAAGACTATGCGCCCCATCACTCAAATCTTAAAAAAAAAAAAAGGTCTAAAACAGCCGTGCACAATCACCACCCCTCTCTATCATCTTCATCACCGCTTGTCTCCTCTGCCACCATCACTACTATTGGTGGTATTATCGCTGCCACTCCTATTCTCTTTGTCGTCATTGCTGCTCTCATCACCGCAGTCATTATTGTCACCACTCACCACTCGCTATTGTCGGCACTACTACTTTTATCATATTTCTGCCCACTACTGTCCTAATTACACACAAGCATATCACAGAAAAATTTCCCTCGTGGATGTCACACTCTTTATAATTTCTTAAATTTATTAAAAGAGTAATATTATATTACTTGAAATATTTAAATTATACCCAAAAAAAAAATGTTAATACAACACTTCCAAAAGGATCTCATGCAATTATGATATCATAATGAAATGTTGCATCCTTGTACCAAGTGAATGAAACCTAAAATCACCGGGAGAAGATGGAAATCCTACTCATACTACAGACACTTTTTTTTTTCCAATAAAAGTAAACCATGTGCAATTTCCTCATATTTCAGGGGACGCCAGTCTCCCTAACAAACCCTGAATAAAATTGATTGAATTAATAAAATCCGATTGATATTGATTAAATTAATGAAAGTTCGATTAAATTAATGTGCTTTCCCTCATTTCTTGGACTCGACTCAGCGTTGCCTTCACAAACAACAAATAATTTAAATTTATTAATTAAATTATAAAGGAACAAATCAACACTGAAGAAACTGGTGTCGGTAACTTGTCTCGCGCGTCCATCAAATTGGGCGTGGCGCCCGGCAAATCCTTTTCCTCCGATCGATATCGATCGATCGATCACCTTCTCGGCTTCTCCCTCCCTCTTCTTTGAGAAGCTGCTCGGTAATCACAGATTGCAATTAGAGAGAGAAGGAAGAAGAAGAAGGAAGGCGATCATGTGGGTCTTCTATCTGATCTCGCTTCCGCTGACCCTCGGCATGGTTCTGGTGACCCTGCGGTACTTCGCCGGCCCCGACGTGCCCCGATACGTGCTCTTCACCGTCGGATACGCCTGGTTCTGCTCTCTCTCCATCATCATCCTCGTCCCCGCCGACATCTGGACAGTAAGCCAATGAAACAGAGATCTAACTGCTGCCTCTTTCTTTGTTTTGTATGGATCTGGTTGTTTTTGTTATCGAATTGGATTGAAATTTTTATGGGAGTTTTATTTGGGATTTTTTTGGGGAGTGTTGCGAAATGGGCGGTGATTTAGGGTTTTGAGATGTTATGCATTCTGCATGGGATCAGATTATAGCTGCTGTTGGATGAATCGTAAAGGTCGAGCTGTTGCTGACGGAATTTACTGGTTTTGAGGAATGGGTGGAGCTGCTGGGATTTTTGGTAGTTTTGCCTGAAACTTTAGCATGAATAAAAAAACGAATTTTTGGATAGGTTCAAGCTTTATCTTCTCTGAAGCTTGAATATTTGTGAAAATGAATCCGGATATATTTATATTGCCAGTTTGATGAATTGGTTAAATATACGAATTCGTTAGTGTGCAAGTGCAGTGGGTAATTCCTAAGGAATCAGTCCACGCACCAAAATAGGAAAGTGAATGTAGCCAAATCACAGAAAAAGTCAATCACAAACACAGTGAAAATACGTGAAATACCCGAAAAGAAAAAAATCACGGAGAGAGAGAAAAGTTTCACTATGTCAATGGCGATTACAATAGGGTTCTCTGGATTCGGGTGAACGTGATCCCTTTCTCATTAGAAGGGATCTCCTATTTATATAAGTCATGTCAAATAAATAAGGTTAGGGAGTCCTGCTCAATTTGAATACTTAAATTCCTTATCTTGATAACTGTTGAGCCGAACACCTTGGCTTGAATCGATATAGGAGAGAGTCCATTTTCATTTGGTGTTTTGTGCTTGGTTACGAATGAGGACGAATTGCTATCGAGAGGTAACTGTCTCGTTTGAACGAGATTGGGCTTAGAGATAGGAATCTCTGTAACCGGATCCGACTCTTCTACTAATTACCTGACCCGTTTGAAATTCGAACTGGACAAAGGTACTGGATTGGATGTTCTGATAATTGCCACGCGTCGCGCATCCGTCTGAGGCTAGATAGATGTGTCACAGGCGGGGCAGAAAGTGACTACTACAGATGCTTCCTTTGCTCCCTTCTCTTTGAAAGGGGTCGGGGACTTTCCCTCGGGGGTTACAAGTTCTCGGAGACTGATGGAGAGGGGGGGAGCAAAATACAATGAGAACTTTCTAGTCTGGACTCAAGGTGCCCATCGTCACTTCAGATTTTGTCCTATAGTGGTGTGCGTGGCCATGCAGTCTGGGAAAGCCTTAAATGTGCGTCACATCCGATGCAACGCCAATCAGATTACCGCCACTTGTGAGACAATGTATTTGAGGTAGTACCGCGTATCCGGAGTGACGCTGTTGATAAAGTAACCGTCTCTTATGAATGCGAGCGATTTTCGAGGAAGGCAAGCGTATTTGGCGCGACGGTTTGAGTCCCTTCTTCTATGACACATGTAGGGTCTCAAGTTGGCGACGCTTCGTCTTCCTTTGAGATTAGAAGCCTGAGCAGTAGACACATGGGCTTCTTCTTCCTATAAATAGAGTATGACTCTTCAGGAGAAATCTGAACTGCTTCCTGAAAGTTTCTTAATGTTAAAGTCTTTTTCTGTTTCACAAGTAGTGATGTTTCCTTCGTTCTTCATTTGATGGAGGAAGGAGAAGGAAAAGGTGGTGACGTTTGTCGCGCTCCTGATGTTCGGGAGTTCGTTTGTCAAGGAATTTCAGTTCTTGCGATGGGCTCGTCAAGAGGTTTCAACTCTTGCGACGAGGCCCAGTTGTGGGGATGAGCAGAGAATGACATCTTCTGCTTGGTCTGCACTTCTGGCCTTTGGTACTAAAAATTTATATGAATTTAAAGTATTATAATTCATGTGTGTGACTCAATCTATGTACATATGCATAGAAAATACTTGAAAAGTTAAACAGATTGATATAAGAAATTTTTGCTGATATATTTTATCAACTAAGAAGCATGGACAGGGACACAAGACACGGGTACGACACATATACAGAGAGGAGACTCGACAATTTCTTAAAAAGCAGGACACGTGGACACGATTGCATGAAAGTATAATATGCATAAATGATAATAACAATGCATAAATTTAAATGAATAGGCATGCCTTTGCATCCAAATGTTCATACACATAGCTCAATTAGTGTCTAATTTCTTATATCGAAACATATTTAAATTTGTCATAGCTTTGTAAAAGTTAATGTTTTGATGGCATTTTTTGTTTCACTAAGGTATAGTCTTTGATACACAAGGGAAACTAAATAAATATCTCAAATATATAATCTGGACAAAGAAGTGCTAGAGAAATGTAGAACATGTGTCCAAGAAGTGCCAAACTAGTGTCCTGGTTTAAAGAATCTCTATGTTGAGCATAAGTTCGAGAATTGTTCGTCCAAGGAACTGTCGGTGTCCAACACGGGTACAACTTCATAATAGAAGTACCCATGCAACATAGCTTATCAAACATAAATTATGATAGTTTCAAAATTTTAAAATATTTGATGCAAAACACTAAATGAAAATTTATTAAAAAAAAGATACTTTAGCTTTTATAATTGAAACCAAATGTAATGCATATATTAAACTTGACGTTGGTCAGCCAATCTCGTTATTGGTATACCTGAAAAAGCTAAATTTGCCGTCCATCATCCTTTAGATTTCCCTTGATGTGTTTGCTATCATCGAGCTATTTTAGCACATGAATTTCATGGAATAGTAGTAGTTAGGATTGATTGTTAATCATCAAAAGCTATGTGGTTGTTCAGTGAAACAAATTTGGGCAACAATATGTAAGTCTTTTGCTTGTTGGAACAATGCTGGTGTTGGTAGCCTTGACCGCTGATACAACTTGAATGCAAGAAGGTAAGGAGTTGGATGCAAATGAAACTCACGGTTCTTTATTTTTTAGGCAAAATTTATGTTTAATTTTCTTAAAAATAGATTAACTGCCTCCTTTGAGATTTGAGCCTAGACAAATTGGGTTGTTTGCTTAACCCCACTATACTGTTACACCATTATGTACTTTGTGACATAAAATGATACTACTTACTGTAATTATATACTTACCATTCTCTACATTGTCACCATCTATGCCACCGTTCTTCTATATTTACTTCAGTGTAAGTTGAATTTTATTTCGTAAAATATATTTTCTATATTGTTATTAGATGAAATCATATTTATCCAGTAGTTTTATTGATGAGAATATCTTAGCTTTAATCATTTATTAGTTAATTCCCAATGTTTTTCTTGCAGACAATAATTGGCCATGACAAGGGAGGCATTGCATTCTTTTGGAGCTGGTCATATTGGAGTACATTTCTTCTAACATGGTATATTTATGAGCTCAAACATTCTAGACATAGATGTATTACTCTAAACTATCATCCTGTCCTACTAGTATTTGCATTGTAAAGGACACCTACTAGGGTAAGATGTCAACCACCTAATAAAAAATCTTCTACATCTACACACAACACTTCTTGCCGCACACACAACACTTCTTGCCACCATGAAGATGAGTTAATCATAAAGCGACCACATGTTCTCATTATTGATGTTCGTGACCTTGGTGAAAAGAGAAGGCACTATACCAATGCTTGTACACAAGGTTCTGTTAGAGATAATAATTGGAGAGAAACATGTACTTCTCAGGACTTCTTACGTTCTAGATTTTATCAAAATGAACTAAATTCCTTGCGATTGATTTACGAGGTTAGAAGAATTGCACGTCCAACGATTTCACCTTCTATATTTCTCTTTAGTACTTTGAATGACCCAATGATAGCTGGGGAGGTGGGGACGCTTGCAGCATCAATATCCACCTTGCATTTTTTTTTTTTTTAAATCGCTCTCTTCTTCGTTGCGGCTGGATTAGGGGAGCTGAAGGGGTTTGAGGTGAAAGGAAAGAGATTGGGGGAATTTGGGCTTTTAGAATAACAGGTTTACATATTGAAATTGAACCTGAACTTGTTTTGTAAGTTTAAAGTCAAACAATATTAAATGAATCATATCGGCAGATATATCGGCGATATAGATCGGCCAATATCAGCCAATATTAGTTCCTAACAATGAGACAGTTTCGTTTCACCATATCGTATTGGAAGAGCCTACAAAGCGATATGTTGTATCAACTGACATTTAGACATTGAGTGCAACCCAACTCTGAGCCACCTTCAATCCTCTCTTCTCATGAGTTCTCTGACCTCTCTTTTCAACAGCCTTTTTCTTTACCAAAAGGAAGAGATTGAAGAAGACAAAGTTAAGTTGGGAGAAGAGGGCTTGGTTACTCTCTCTGGCTCATGACAAGAAGAATGACCTGTGCACCATGCAATTTCTCTCTTCGACTACCTCATGACTTGCCATGAATCCAACAGCATGAAGGTAGATTATCATTCTGGCTTATGACAGGCTCGCTATTTCTGTTACCCTGTTGAACCAGTATTGTCATCATCGAGCTCTCACTATGTGAAGCTCATAATGGCTAGATGAGTGGACAAATTAACTGACAAACTACTCACCAAGGGATTTGACAATCAAGCCTGGCTTTACATTACTATGCCATTTGAAGCCACTTTGCCAATCACCTATGTTTGGTGGACTAAATGTGCGTCGGGCGTGATTTTTCTCCAAATTCTAAACTCGAGGGCGGGATAATGTTTGTTTTTTTTTGTGAAGATTCAAATCTATGACAATACACACATGTATGAATGTAGAACATGTGTGTACACATATGCATGTATACCATGTGCACAGGTTAACACATACATCTATATTCCCATACAAACACTACCTAACCAAAGTGGCTTCGTGATTCATGAGTTGGATTATTCCAATGGATGATCCATTATGATAATTGAGATGTGTCAAAACAGCTATAAAGAAAAAAACATGTTCTGAGGACTTTTAGTTCATAGATCATGACATTTCTTTAGTTATGCTGTCAAGAATCTGTTGATTTTGATTTCTTTAGTTATGCTGTCCGGAAACTGTTTATTTTGCAATCTTTCGATGCCTGGTTAAAAGGTCTTCAAAATGTGTTAGTTTTTGTTTATAGTAGTTATAAAACATGTAGATCAAATTGACTCTATTGGATCTTTCAATTTCATTACACATTATGCACTTTGATAGGTGGGCATAACTAAGCTAATTATGCTCTGAGAGTATTAGAGTTGTCTTCAACACGCGCACACATGCACACGCGCGCGCACACACACTGGCTATGATCATTTTAGATTGCTGCCTAGTTTTAGCCCTCATGGCTCTTTTGTATTTGTGATTTAGTTATCTAGATCTAGATGATATATATGCTCATTATTTGAGGCTACTTTTATCTGTCTAAACAGGGCTGTGGTTCCTACTATTCAGGGTTATGAAGATGCTGGAGATTTCACTGTGACAGAAAGGCTAAAAACTAGCATCCATGCAAACTTGGTCTTTTATCTAATTGTGGGATCTATTGGGCTTTTGGGACTTATTTTGCTTTTCATTACGCACAGGAATTGGTGCGTTTTCAGACATTTGATTCATATATTTCATTTTGCTTTTGTTGGCATATGGAATTCTATCAACTTAAATTATATTATTTTGTTCTATAATAGGTTTCTCTTTTCTCTTTGTTGATTGCATCATGGTTGCTTGGTTTTTATCTTATTGTTACTACTACTACCAACATTTACTCTGCTACATATGCTTGCACTAATAGGCATAAACATATTCTTTATATCAGTGTGCATATTTAAACTTCCATAGGATGAAAATATCTATGAAGCAATAGGTTGTTTGTTTATATTGTTGGTCTTTGAAACCTGGGATGCACAACCAGTAAGGGTGTGTGACTATTTTGGACATATTGTCACATCACTTGTTCAAGGAGTTTCCATTGCAATTGGCAACCTAAAACGGTGGTAATGATTTCTATGGGCTTAACAATTGCCCTAAACTTGGGGCATGTGAGTGCAATTAGCTAGGCAATTTGGGATACCAAATTCTGTCTGATTTTATAGTGTCAAATGCCTTCTTGGTGGAGCAATTACATGCACTTTACATGGAGCATTAGTTCCACAACGGTGAATGATGCACGTCTAGAGTTTAGATCTATGCATTAGGCGTTCTTGGGCTGATTTGAATTAAATATTCAAGGATTTTACAGAAATTGTTTGTTCTTAGAAGTGTAGGAGAGGAGATAAGAAGAAAAATGGTAAATAGGTGACGATATTCAGGTTGGAAAGAGAATCTTGCTGTCCTGAACTTCAGCAGTAAACAACTAGCAAAAAGAAGATGAAAATTGATTAAGTGAAAGAAGAGAGGAAGGAGAAGAGATGCTTCATGCACTGAATCAATCCTTTTATGAATCTTCATCCACAGCATCAATAGTCTCAGCCTTTATATGAATTGTAAATTAATAAAATAGTTAAAAATGCGCTGTCAAATCAACATTGAATAACGCGGTCCAAGAGCTCAAGAGATTGTCCCTGAAGATTGATGATCGAAGTCTAGCCGATGGTACGTATCGCAGTGAACGTGATTGTTCTTTAACTAATCTTCCTCCTCCACCATCGCCTTCACATCCACCACATCAACCACCACCATATCACCCATCAATTAATCTTCCTCCTCCACCTTCACCCTCGCATCCACCACGGCAACCACCACCCTATCGTCCATCAACTAGTTTTCCTCAACCACCGATACTTTATATCCTTACAACCATTATTGAGTCTGCAACTTGTGTTGTTCAGAGATTGCAATGTAACCAAAAGACCTTCGATACTGCGCAGCGACATCAAATTTTTTATTCAAAGTGTTCGGTCAAGAGCAAGGTATGCAACCTCATCATTGACAACGGAAGTTGCGAGAATATGGTGTCTAGAGCACTCGTAGATCACTTGAAGTTAGAGACAGAATCACACCCTCATCCTTACACCATTGGCTGGCTCACGAATGGCCCCTCCATTAAGGTAACATATTTATGTTATGTTCCTATTTCAATTGGCAAATTCTATCAAAATACTGTTACTTGTGATGTGGTTGACATGGATGCCATATTATTTTGGGGAGACCATGACATCACGATGTTAACGCTACCCACAGAAGTAAAGAGAACATCTATATGTTCAATTGGAAGGGCAGAAGAATTGCCATAAGATCAATTCCAGCCAATGTTCTAAAAAGCGGTTTCAGTACGCGCGCGGTCCGGGAGCGCATAATGTTTAAACGGTTTAAATGGTGATTAAACGAATTACACGTTTTATTATCATTTTAATATATAATAATATTATAATACTTAAACATGCAAATATGAATTCTATAAACTCCCAAAATAAGCATAAAAGATATAGCCAACATAACTTGAAAATTTAAATAGCTACTACTAAGGAATTAAAAAAGTAATAATGTCAATTAGTTCAAAGTACATCAATGTATCTCCACCTCCAAAACTATAGTTAAAAAATATTTTTTAAATGAACAAATATATGTATTTCTTTTAAAAAGCAACATGCTTCTAATAATTTTGGTTCACTGCTAGATGCAACTGCAAGTAATGTGTAACTTTATCCTTCTTATGTTTGAGGCACTCCTCAGCTTATTAAAAGAAATAAAGATTATTGGTAAGAACCTGGGCAAAATATGTGTGCGCGAGGGGGAGAGAGAGCTAACCAGGGGGAGGTCGCCGTCGACGCTTTGCTGCTGACCAGAGGGCTGATCATAGGAGGAGATCTTTGTCGACAAAGAGAGGTCGCGATGGGAGGATCAACTATAACGGAAGGTCACCGTCAAAGGGGGAGTTCGCCACAGGAGGATCAGCGCTTTTGTGAACTTCGTCGTCGAGCTTCGGGAGCCCTAATTCCCCAAGAGGATCGTCTCCACCGTGAGCTTCGGGAGCTTAGATAAAATTAGGGCTTTGGGAGCTTCGTCGTCGTGAGCATCGAGAACTTCTTCGTGAGATTTGAGAGCTTCGTCGTTGTCGTCGCAGGAGGATCGAGGATGCGTATAAATTTAAAGCTTGTGAGCCCTAATTCTCCAACACTCGACAATTTATATTCTCAATTATTGGATTGGAATTGAGTTCAGTTAGCTTTAATGAGCTCGAAATTTGAATCCATTTAGAAAACGATTGAATAATATTTAAACGGATGCTAATTAATCATCGATTAGACGCTTAATCATCGCTTAAGCGAATTATCGCCTGACTGAGTAATCCGACCGCTTTCTTGAAGTTCTGTTCGGTTTCAGGCCGAAAACATTTAAGCGGACGATTAATCGGCCGCTTAAACCTTTTTTTAGAACACTGATTCCAGCTATTCCAAAGGAATAAAAAAACAAAGCAGAGATCTGCTTTAGTGGTCAAAGAAGAAGTTACTCCATCTACTAAAGTTTCAGAGAAGATAGGACCACTATTGGAAGAGTCCAAAGGAGTTGTTCACAACGAGCTACCGGAAAGATTTCCGCCTATGAGAGGTATGCATCATATAGAGTATATTCTTAGAGCCAGTCTACCAAAATTTTCACACTACCGGATGAATCTTAAGGAGAGTGCAGTTCTGAAGGAGAAGGTTAAAGAGTTAATACGCAAGGAGCATATTAGGGGAAGTATGAGTTCATGTGCCGTACCGACTCTTTTAACACCAAAGAAGAATGAAAGTTGGCGCATGTGTATGGATAGCCAGGCGGTCGACAAGATCACCATTTGCTGCCGATTTCCCATACCTTGGCTTGATGATATGTTGGATAGATTAGGAGGTTCGTGCATGTTTTCGAAGATTGACCTCAGGAGTGAATACTATCAATTCGCATTAGCCTGAGAGACGAATGGAAGACAACTTTCACGACTTCAGAGAGATTATATGTGTGGATGATCAAGTTGTTTTTTCAAGAGATTGAGAGATTGTATATTGTGCTTAGTTCTATTGATTCAGATTGAGATAACAAGTTTTTAACTATTTTTTGGACACCTCATGGCGGAGATTTGATACATCATGAAGTATAGTAGCATGATACATTCCCAAATCGTTGGACAAACGGAAGTTGTCAACTGCACCTTAGGCAATTTGCTGCGAAGTATCTGTGGAGACAAACTAAGAGCATAGGATCAAGTTTTGTGCCAAGCAAAATTTGCATACAACAACACGGTTCACGGTTCAACATAATTTCTTCGTACGCCAAAGGAAGTAGATTTTGTGAAGAAATCTAATAAGTACAAAGCAGCAGCTGACAAGAAGAGATGAGAGAAGCTTTTTGAGTAAGAAGATATGATGGTGTATTTAAGGAGAGAGAATCTTAACTAAAAGAGTCCCTACTGAGCAGTTATATCCAGATTGAAACTCGATGACGAGTTTTTTGAAGAGGGAGGGACTGATGTAGGAAGGCAAAGAAGAAAATAGCTTCAACTATAGACAGACTGCAACCCCTGTCGACAGCCTACACTTCAGCTATCGACAATCCCTTTTTGCTGTCGACAGATTGACTTCGACAAGGTTTTCCCGGGAGTTGAGCCACTACAGTCTATCAACAAGCTACTTCAGCTGTCGACAGTTCTGAGCATATCAGCAATATCCGACTCTGAACAGGATTTCGTCTTTTAGTCTGATTTGAATTCCAATTGATTTTTTTTTATTTAATTAGGTTTCTTGTTAGAATAGTAATTTTTTTATTTGCCTATATAAGGCAATTGTATCTTTGTTTTTAGTATTACACTTTTTATAATCAATAAAATTAAGTTTTTTTCTTTCAATTGCTCGTGGATTCGAGTTGTTTATCTTTTACTTGTGGATTCGAGTGCTTTGCTGGTGGATTCGAGTGCTTTTCCTACCTGAAAGTATCCTTTTTAGGGTTCGTTGGCGCTAGAACGAGATCTAACCTGCGTTGTTTGCTTCCTTGTCAGTGTCAAATTATCACAACTTGATCAAAAAGTTCCAATCTCGAGAGCCTTAAGCTCCATGTGGTGGTTTTCCCTAGCATAATATTTGTCTAGGTAGTTAAATTGAGTTGTGCAAGCATGTAATGTTCAATTGAGTTACATGGACAAGGATTTATTTTTTTGACAACAACCTATAAAATAATGCAAATATTAATGGTTCCTATGAAAAAACCATGGTTGCTGAGAATAAGACATAATCAAGAGAGTAACCCAAAGGAGGATGAATCAAAATTACATCCTAATAGGAAGAAATTTCCAATCTTGATAGGGAGAGGAGAGGGGAGGGGAAGGGAGCATGAGAGGAAGGGTCAATGCTCTGAGGAAGTGGCGGACTGTGCGTTGGTGGTTGAGCGAGAGAGGCGACAGTGTCTGCCGTTGCGATAAGCGAGAGAGGTGGGGGGTGGGAGATGGAGAGATATTAGCTATTGCCAGGTTAGGCATTTAGAGTGGACTATTTCATATGATTCTGTTTCTTAGTGTGCATGTTGTTTGAGTGCTCTAATGGTTGACTAGATTTCTGCTGATTAACAAACAAGGGGGTGACTGTACAAGTTTTTAGTGTAGTGATCTAAAGAAGCGCACAACATGGATGCACAAATACAGGCTTGACACACTGACAAAAGCAAATTTGAAAAGAGTACAAAGAAAACAACATTGACATGTCAAGGAGTGTCATATCCGATATAGTGGCCGGCATGACACAACTTCAGTATAGAAGTGTCCTTGCTTCATACATTGTGATACTACTCCCCATATAACATTGCGTGTTTTGTACGTCATAGCTTGATATATATGTACATATGATCATTCTTGGACGATGTTAACTTCAGGGTTCACATGTTTAGCCAAACCTATTTAGTTCTACCAATTTAGCTTTCCATTTTATATACCATATTCAATGTAGGGGAGACACTCAGGCCATCTTGAGAGTAACATGTAACTTTGACCCAAAAGCTTAAGCTAGTAGGTCTTGGTTGCATAAATTCTATCTAAATCCATTGAATATTTCTATTCCTTTTAGACATGAGATATATTCACATATGAATATCTCAACAATCTTTCTCTTCATGTGTGTGCATAGGTCCAACACCATGGAAATCATGGATCCCTTGCACTATGTATTAAACCGACACCAGTCTCCTTGGTCACATCCTGGCCAACAACTACCCCATTTGCGGGAATTCTTTCAAATCTTAGTCATAACCTGGTGCACTGATCTTCACATTGGGCTTTGCTTCCACTTAGTCCACAACGTGGGCTCTAATACCATTGTTGGGAAGATACTGATTTCTTAGGGAGTACGTGGACCTTAAAAGTAGATTGGGAACCACACTTGACCCGGAATCTTAAGCTAGTAGGCCTTGGCCCCAATTTTCTGTTTATGTCCACTTTTTGATGTGTCATCACGCTCACGAGTATCTCAACTTTCAAAAAGTTTTCAAAGTGGCACCGTAAAAAATAATGATAAGCCTTTCAAAAGAATTTAGAGCTAAAAAATCAGCGTTCTACTAAGCTAATAGCCTAAGCAGAGATTGTGGTGTCTTCCCCTTAATATTTTGCTACCAGAAGGTAACAGATCCCTGATGGATTTATAATTGTTGCATGGAGTAAAAAAGTCATTTGTATATTGTTTTTGGAAGTATTATCTTGGCCACATATGTTAAGCGGATTTGATGCTATACTGTGAACCCAAATGTTAGAATTTGGTCATAATTTGTTAGGTGGAAGTTGTCAATAAGCGGATTTGATGCTATGCTGTGAACCCAAATGTTAGAATCTGGTCATAATTTGTTAGGTGGAAGTTGTCAATTTGCCAAGTATTCTACAGTAAGGTGGGGAAAACTTTATTGACCGAGAAATAGAATAAAGCATAAGGTTGCGTGGTTTAGTATCTAAAGGAAAAAAAAAAAAAAACTAAGATAAATCTCAAAAGCATGCCTTTAAGTTTGAATTTAGATTTTTTTCCCGTTGTTGTGCTGTAACAATATTTGAATCTAAAGTTTGGCATAAGATGGAAGTACTGCAGAACCTTAATTATATTCGCAAATTTTCCATTTGGTGTCAGATTTTTTGGGTCACATGAAATATTTATGTGATTTTTATAAAAGATGTTCTCTTCTTACATCCTGTAGTTGACATTTTCTTTTCTAGTTCCATTGTAATGTGAAATGCTAGATACGGTGGTTCAAGACCACTGACTGTTAAATTCTTATATTGCAGGAATGTAAGTATAGTGGGCTTAGCCATGACTTGCTCAAATACCTTCGGGCTTGTGACGGGGGCGTTTCTTCTCGGTTTTGGTTTGAGTGAAATTCCAAGGAGCATTTGGAGGAATGCTGATTGGACTAACCGTCAGAAGTTTCTCTCACATAGGGTTGCCAAAATGGCTGTAAGCCTAGATGATGCTCACCAGGAATTTTCAAATGCTATCGTAGTAAGTATATAATCAAATGATCTTTCTGGGATTTCATTGCAAGGCATTTATAGCTATTTTCTTTTTAGTAAATTTGATGAGGACATCACGTCAGTTGTCAGTTACCTTTTTATGCCTTAGTTTATTTTGAGATGTGTTTTGTTTATCTTTCTTTTAGTACCACATCGGTTATATCCGAGAAGTTCACTTTGTAAGAGCCTATATAAAGAGGCTCAACTCAATGAATAAGTAGACAATGATTAAATAAAACTTTTTCAGTTAAAATTTCAGAGCTCTTGGGTTCTTGAGATTGGGTGTGAAGCCCGTGGTGTAAGGGGTGCGAAGCCCGCATAAGGGGTGCGAAGCCCAAAGTTATCTGGTTATTTCTCCAACCCTAGTCTCTCTTTTCATTTTATTTCTTGTAAAACCCTAGTTTTTTTTTTTATTTGTATTCGAAGGTGATTGCGATCCTGTTTTACATCAATTTGGTATCAGAGTTTTGGTCCCAATCCCCTTCGAATTTCTTCTCTTCCCCAAATCTAGATCTAGATCTCTAGATCTAGATCTACTTTGCCAAAAAAAAAAAAAAAGAGAACAGAAAAACAGAAAAAAAAGGAAAAACAGAAAAAAAAGAAGGAAAAAAACAGGAAAAAAAAGAAAGAAAAAAAACAGAATAACAAGAAAGAAGGAAATAAAAGAAAAAAACTACCGATTACTGTTCACGGTGAACAGTAATCACCTTGATTACTGTTCACGTGAACAGTAACCTCTTGGTTACTGTTCAGCCCCTCCAAAGCCCAACACTCGTCTGTTCAGAAGCCCGTTTCAGGCCCGTCCGGAGTCCGAATCTAGCTCCGTCTGAAACAGTGAGTTGGTAGCTGAGCCCCGGAGTTACTAGTAAAGTTTTTGTAGCTTTTTTTTGAGCAAATCTGATCCCTTCAAGCCTCTGTTTGGAGCTGGTACTGTTCCTACAACAAAAGAGCAGACTTTCGAGGCCTCTTTTCCATTCCGATTTGAGCCCAGTTCGAGGCATCTTTCTCTCATTTCATAATACTGCTATTCTAGAACTTTGTGGGTAAGTTATTCTCTACAGTGTGGGTATTTTTCCGAAGAGTTTTGAGGAATTTTTGTGTCTGGGCGTGAACGACTCACTCCTCAGGTGATAACCGAACTTGAGCTGAATTATTAACTGTTAAATTACTGCAACTACTATTTGGATTGCTATAATTTGTTGGTTGAATGCTATTTGCTTCTATCTAGGGCCTGTTTGGTTAAGGGTAGAAGTGAGGAAGTGAGGAATTGAGGAAGTGGTAATAATTCCCTTTGGAACTTGGGAATTGGTTAACAAGTTTTCCGGTGTTTGGATGTTGTTGGGAAGTGTGGTTTGGAAAATATTTTGTCTTTTCCGGTGTTTGGATGGTAATGTGAAAGTGGAAGTGGAAAAGTTGACCACAAAGTTGACCGTAAAATAATATTAAAATAAAAATTAATTTAAAAAAATAAAAATGGACTGCAATTAGAATGCAAGTGAGATTTACATGATCAAAAAATTAACTGTTTTGTGCTACAACTTATTACAAATGAGATTTACATGACCACAAAATTAACTGTAGCACTCTGGAAGTGAGGAAATGATTGTGTAAAAGAGAAAAGAGAAAAGGAAAAGGGGTTTTCTTATTTTTCTTTTTCGGTGTTTGGATAGATAGGAAAGTGAGCAATTATACTTCTCTATTTCCTTACTTCCGTCCACTTCCTTGCAACCAAACAGCCCCCTAGTGGTTGCATCACTATTTATCGCTTTCATCATTTTTGGAGTGCATTTTCTTTACATTTAAACTTTAGGATCTTTTTTTGTTCATTTAGTGCATCCATTTAGTTTACTTGACCTTAGGGCTCTCCACTGTATCTGTTTGTTTGCTTGAGCCATCATGACTAGTCAACATTATATGGACCTCCACTTAGACCAACTACACAATCCCCGTCAGGGTCATTTGTCCGTTCAGGATTACATTGTCATATTCAAGGACTTAATCCACCGTAGTGACGTGAGAGAGCATCCTTCTGAGACTGTAACTAGATTTGTTTGGAGCTTACGACCTAAAATAAAACGTGCTATGATTACTGGCCCCTATGACTTAGACACTATTGAAGATGCCTTTGATGTTGCATTAAAGTTGGACTTGACTTTCAAAACGCTAGTCAATGCTAAGGCTAAGTGTTATAAATGTGAGGGATATGGACATCATGATTATCAGTGTCCTTCAGAGAGTCAACATGTTAGAATTGTGTCTAGTGATGAAGTTGACGTCTCAAAAGTTATTGAGGAAGTCCATGTTCCTCCCAAGACTGTTAGTATAGACACAACAGTTGGTGCCGACACACTGGTTATTGATGAAATTCACATGTCTAATAGTGCCAGTGATGACGTGAATGAGATAGTTGAGACTACTACATTGCATTTTCCTGTTGCATACATTGATGATATCACTAGACCGATAACAATTTACAATGATACCCACAAATTTGCTACGTACCCATATAGTACTTTGCAAGAATTTGCGGTTGATAATAAGGTGATGGTTATGAGTCGCTCTGAGCCTGTGAGGAAGTTGCACGCTTGGCCTAAAGATTTCGATAGGGCTCTGAAGAGGATTGCTTCCATTGCTTGTTAGTTGGATAGCCCATGGGATCCTGGTATTAGTTCCGTCTTCAGCAGGGATGATGCGCCTTGGTCTACTCTCTATGTCTTGATCGAGCTGCCGTCTTTCACAGCCAACCCGTCACGAAGACCAGTTCCACCTCCGCCACCATGGTATCAACACGGCGTACCAGTGATGCTGCCACGATCACCACCTTGGCCCGATTGATATGCTTCGTGAGGAAAGTCCTCACTCGACAGGGTCGGGTTTTTCTCACCCCGGGGAAATTGATGAGGACATCACGTCAGTTGTCAGTTACCTTTTTATGCCTTAGTTTATTTTGAGATGTTGTGTTTTGTTTATCTTTCTTTTAGTACCATATCGGTTATATCCGAGAAGTTCACTTTGTAAGAGCCTGTATAAAGAGGCTCAACTCAATGAATAAGTAGACAATGATTAAATAAAACTTTTTCAGTTAAAATTTCAGAGCTCTTGGGTTCTTGAGATTGGGTGTGAAGCCCGTGGTGTAAGGGGTGTGAAGCTCGCGTAAGGGGTGCGAAGCCCAAAGTTATCTGGTTATTTCTCCAACCCTAGTCTCTCTTTTCATTTTATTTCTTGTAAAACCCTAGTTTTTCCTTTTTATTTGTAATCGAAGGTGATTGCGATCCTGTTTTACATCAAAATTCTTTCAACCCTTTGATTCAATTTTACTTTTTTGTAATGACCAGATTATATATGCCCTTGCTATATGATTTTGGTAAAATAAATGCCAGTATAATTACTCTTTCCCTTGTAAACAGATTGTTCTTATTGTTGAATGTTTGAGTAATGCTGTAAAGCAGCATATTTCATGCAGTCTTAGAGCCTCTTTGCCTGAGTGCATTAAATGTAGATTCTCTTGATTTATATATAAAGCTCCCACTATAGATTCACACATTTTGGCTAAAAATGACTCTGGGGGATCTCGAAGTGTTTGTGGACGACACCAAAATTTTGGAAGTCCCCTGCAGGGCTGCTTGGCAGGCCACAACACTGCAACATGCCCTTGGTGGCCCGCGCCCGCATTGACGTCTGTTATTCTGCATGCAACATCTTGCTTGATTCACTAATTAGTGGTAAGATATTTCACTCTTTAATTTGAAAAGTGCTTCAGAGGGTATCTCCAAAGTAGATGGACATTGATGATACAACCATCTTTTTTTGTGATGTCCAGTATGAGTACGAGTACTACGTTCAACATGAACTTCTGATTGGTAGTAAAAGATTGGCTGTCCTCTTTATAGATTTCGTGCATCTACCTTCTTATGATGTTTCTTGATGACATCTATAACTGCCTCTGGTTGGCAGCCTGGCAAATAGTCTTCCAAGCGACTCCGCTTCTCTTGGAGGAACTTCTGCCTAAAATTTGAGGTATGAATGTGGCCTCAATCAGAAATAATGTCCATGATGAACATTAGATCCTTATGGATGCTCTCTCTACGGAAGTTCTGCCCATGATGAACTTAGCTCCTTATTAATGCATGCAACCATATAAATTTGCCTTATGAATGCATGCATCATGTAAATTTGATTATTATACTTAATAAGATGCATTCAATAAATTCTGGGACTGGCATTTTTGTAGGCTTAACAAAGCTTCTTTAAAATGTTTCACCAATTTGTTTGCTGTTGTGTGTGTTTCTTAGATTACAGTGCTGAGCTGCTGTACAGAGATTTCATATTATGTTTGACATTGGTTCAATAGCTAAATGTCATTAAACAGGCATCAGCCTTACCGGGCTAGGTTAAAATGTTTGGCCTAAACATTTTTCTAAGAATTTAGAACTTGGCTAAAACTAGCTGCTCTTCGCATATAAAATGGGCTCTGGTTAGGATCAATATCAAATGTTGTAACAAATGCATTCAAGTCGGTTGTCTATGAAACCTGCCATGCTAGTTGAGAGGGGCTGTTATGGCCACCTTAGGCATGATGGAGGAAAGGAGTTCGAGAGTAGTGGAAGTCAGAGGGGAGAAGAAAAGAAAAAAAAAACAGATAGGTGATACAAATTGTAAACCAACAAGTTCGATAATATGCTCTAAAGTAGAGTTTAGAAATTGAGAATGAAATATGCTAAGTTCCTCGACACTACTGCTATAGCAAGTGACTATGCGGGTTGTGATCCACAAGGAGGGACTGTGATGAAATCATTTTCGGTATTCTTTTAAGTTACTAAAACTGGTTAAAGATTCTTCTTTGTTTTTTGAAAAGAAAAGAAAAAGAACTAGGTTAAGTTAGAAAGAAAGTGGAAGATTGAAGATTGTTTTGAAGTCATTTTAGGTTAAAGGAAGAACTATGTTAAAAGAGAAAGAATAGAAAAGAAATAGAAAAAGTGTTGGCTTTAAAAATCGTGTTTCTAAGGTAAGAATTGAAATGAAAGAAAGGAAGAAAACTTACTTGTTTTGGATGAATGCTTACCTTGAACCGTTTGAGATGATTTACCTCAGAATAAGTGTTGCAGAACCAGAGAAGAAATAAAGCAACGATCTACTAGATTGAGTATGATGAAGAAGGGGAGGAACGGTATATTGATTGTCACTCTCAATACAAATCTCTCAGAAGAAAATTATACTTAGTGTCACTCTAAATACAATTTTTCTTCTCTTTCTCTCATGAAACTCTCTCTAAATTAAGGTATAAAGAAATATAAAATTACATAAAAGGAGAAAAAAAACTTAATAAACTAGAATAAAAACCTAGCTTAAAATCTCTCTCTGCAATGTGGTGCTTGTTTGCCTTCAGAAATTGAAGTATTTATAGGATAAAAGGAGTGCAAAAAGGTGGTGAAGAGATGAGCTCAAATCGCTGACCCAACAGCCAATATCCTCATCCATGTTATCCCTTATTTTCTGATAAGATTTGCCTCTGAACTTCTGGATTTGAGAGTATCTTCGTTGATCTTCAAGTTAACTAAATGGATCTTCAAAAATTCATTTTAACTGGCTTTATCTAGTGTTATCTTCTCTGATTTGTTCCAGTCTTTGGATAGAATTGCTTGTAAACCTCTGGATTTGAGTAGATCTTCATTGATTTGCTTGAGCTTTTAAAACTCCAGATTTAATTGGATAAACTTGTTCATTTCTTCTCTTTCTCTATTAATTACCCTGCATACCATTAGACATTAAAATGAATTAAATAGCAGAGTTTTATTACAAAATAAATGTGAAAATGTGACACATGTTACACTAAATATGCAATGTACGTGTATAATCATGCTCATATTGCCACTTATAGGAACGTGCATGGAGAGTTTTTTTTGCCTATAATTGGAATTTTGGAAAAGAGGTGTTGATGAACTCAGAGGGAGGTTGGAGCAAAGTGACGAGGGTTTTTTGGGAGACAAGGGAGGGGTGTGTGTGTTTTTGTGTGTGTGTGTGTGGTTGGTTGGGCGTTCTTTCAATCTTAAAGGAGATGATGCAAAGGTTTCGAATGGTTTTTTTTCTTCTTTTCTTCCTCTGGGATATGCATTCTGATGATGCAAAGGCTTCAGTTTGCTTTAACTTAGATTGCTAAATATAAATCGACTTTGTTTGACATCAGCTCAAATTCGGTCTGTTATTTCCTGTTGCTTCCTCAATAACTCTCCATCTCCTTTAGTCCATACCGAAACTTGTTTTGATATGAAAAATCCTTAGACAATGAGAAATGGGTAATGCTAGAGGGGGTTGAGTTTGTGTTTCCGCACATCCTTAGAATAATTCTCCAGAACTTGTACATGGACTTCTAATATGCTGTCAGTCAATGCGAAGTGACTCCGGCCTGAACCATCCAGAGGCATTGCAAGATTGTTGGGCACTTTGTGAACTAATTCCTCTTCTCCAACTTTAATGACACGAATACTTGCTCTATGTATCTGCATCTCTTATTTGAGGGAAACAATGAGTTTCTTCCGTTTTACTATATTTCACAAAGACAATGGAATGTGAAAAAAAAAGTTAAAAGAGGAAAAGAAAAAGAGATAAGAAGTTTAGAAAATGGGAAGTGAAAATGTGAGGAGGGGAGGATTGAAGAGAAAAGGAGCAGCAGAAAAGCATTGCAAGTTTTTTGCATTGTAGGGACTTAATTAAACTTGTCTTTATATTTCTAAATTAGCATATACATCCTTGTCTTGGGTAAAAACGTATTGTTGACACCTTCATAGACATCCCAGTAAATATGTCTATATTTTTTATGACACCTTTCTAGAATGTTGTAGTGTTAGCTTCATTTTAGTTTTTTTTTGGGGAATACATGCTGTAGCTTGGTGCAAGCAGGGTTTAACCCCAGACTTCAATGCAAAGAGGTTTTACCACTTTGCTTTAGTGGCACCTGCGGACAAGTGTTCTAAATTTTCGATATAAGGGCCAGAATGATGGCAAAATTCCATGTTAGTTTGCAGACATTGGGGTCATATCGGAGATATTTAGTAAATATGGGGTGTTAATGCGGTTGGTAGATGTATCATATATGTTATGTCCTAGATGTCCTAAACAATGAAGTGTTAACAACGCAATACATATATAAATCATGTAATCTATATTTAGGGTATATTTATCTCGACAACTTGCATTAAACATATGAATATATGATCACTAAATGATTATAGAGTTGTGAAAACTACTTAAATGATCTAAGCCATAACCCAATTGAATACCCAACCTACAAAACATGAATAGATATAAAACCATCTAAATAAATAATTTGAAGAAACAATAGTACAAATAAAAATCATAGGGAGAGGCATTACTAGTTATGCCCACCTATAAAGTGTGTAATATACAAAAATATTGGACGATCTACTCCATTTATCTTGATATACATGTTTAAGATGCTTATAAACAAAATTTCATGCTTTTGAACTTCAATAGCTCATGCATCAAGTGATTGTAAAATGAACAATTTTCAGTTGTTAGAAATCCGTTCATTTTGCTACTCTATAAAAGTGTGTAATATGTACGAAGATATTGGACGATTTGCTCCATTTTATCTTTATCTACATGTTTAAAATGCTTATAAACAAAAATTCATGCATTTTGAAGTTCAATTGCTCATGCATCAAGTGATTGTAAAATGAACAATTTTCAGTTAGAAATCCGTTCATTTTGCTACTGCTAAAAGCATGGGTAAATAATCTTCATAATTCATGATTTTTTATGTATAGAGTTTTTAAAATATGTAAATAAAGATAAATAAAATTTATCATTTAATTTTATTACGTAACATGTATTTTTGTAGGTGGGCATAATTTACTTACTTATGCCCTATAAGTATTAAAGCATTACCCAAGATCATAATGCAAAAATCATAAAAGAAATTAAAAAAATAATGAAGTGACTTATGAAAATTAATGTGTTTCTAGGAGCAATTTGCAAATAGAAAATAAATTGCCCGGCAACTCCTATGTTCCAACCAGTCCCTAATAACTTCCCTATTACTCCCACTCTTGAAACCTCCACTACCACGGAATCACCATCATCCACAAGTCCCAAGCCAGCCCTTAATTCAATTTCAGCCAAAAAAGAAAAGCAGCAAACGGTCTGCTTTCTCAAAGAAAATAACACAATCATCAAGCTATTTTCTCGCCTCAAGTAAATAAATCTAAACCAAAAAAGAAAATTCACAAAAACAAAATATTCAATTCATTTCATCAATTTCAGTCACAAAAACTGATTTATCCAATTACTAAAATTGAAAAATCTACACACTACAGCAAAAATACCATTCTTAAATCTCAATTCATTTCAAAAGAACAGAAAGAAAAAAAAATGATTGAAGAACACTGTTGAAAGTGAAGATTGAAGAACACACATACACAAAATTAAAATTCTTAATTCATTATAGTCCAATACAACATTTCTCTGATCTCAGCACTACGATTCATTTCAGTTCAACATATAGTTTTCAATCTGTTAAGATTAGTTATTAGCATTGGGTTATTGGGTTGTTACCCATATACCCACTTTGTCATCTATATATACCTTGTACCTTCTCTTATGTTAACGAATTAATTCCTTTATAGGATTTTTTATTTCTTAACATGGTATCAAAGCCATCCCTCTTCTATTATCACCTTCTTAAAAACCCTAGCCACCACCAAAACATTAGCCACCACAAAAAATCCTAATTCTAGCCATCAATCATCAACTTCATCTCTGTCTTGCCTTCCTTTTCTTTTCTTTTCTTCTTTTTTTAATCTAATGTGGTCTTGAATTTAGATCTCTAAATTCTTTTTTACTGTTTACATGAACAGTACCGCGGCGGTACTGTTCATCGTGAACAGTACTGTGGGTACTGTTCATCCCAAAAAAAGTGTCTCCCTCTTTCAAGTTTCAAAACCCTAGCCGTCATCAAATGTCGCCTCATCTACTGTCTTTCGTCGTTAACTTTTGTTACTGTTGAATCATCAGATGGTGGTGTTGGCTATTTTTGTTACTCTTGCCGATCTCTATTGCTACCAATCAATTTTACATTTACTGCAGGTATCTATTACTACTGAGTTTGAATATCTCCCAAAACCTCTCTAACTGAGTTTGAGGATCTCTCAAAATCTCTTTCTACTGAGTTTAAGAAACTCTAAAATCTTATTTGTATCCAAGACGGTGATGAATATTAACTTTTTGCATTGAGGTTTGATTTAATTGGCAACTTCAGCGTCGACATCAAAGATTCAGCAGTGTGGCATAAGATTATCAATTTCGTATTTGTTTCTTAATTTTTTGTTTAGGAAAACTTCGTTTAGAAGATGTTTTCTAATCTATGTAACAAGCTGCGCATGTTAGATCTCTATGCTCTAGCTTGAGGGGGAGTATTAAAATTAGTTATTGGGTTGTTACCCATATACCCACCTTGTCTTCTATATATACTTTGTACCTTCTCTTATGTTAACGAATTAATTTCTTTCTAGAGTTTTTTATTTCTTAACACAATCCAATACCAATCAAAACTCCAGTTCAATATTCAGCTATAATAAATCAAATTTAAGTACCTTTCGCTTTCATTGTCCCAAGTTACACAACCAAGAAAGAGAGGCATCTTTTGCTACGCTGCATTGAGCTTCTCCAACAATTTTGAGTCCTGAAATTAAAAACAAATTAGAGTAAAGATCATCAACAATGCAGTTCTTAAGAAAAAAGAAACGGAAAAGACAAAAAAAAATGGAAAAAACCCTGAAATTTGCCTCTTCGAGACTCAAGAAGCTCGCCGTTGCTTAGGAAGCTCACCGCAATTTGGGGAAGACTCGTCGCTGCGCGGGAAAGCTTGCCACAACTCGAGAAAGCTTACAGCTGTTTGTCGTCACTCGAGAAGTTGTTGGCTGCTCGTCATTGTTGGGGAACCTTGCCGAACACGAAGGAGGACACAGAGGGTGCTCGTGCTGATCGCCACAGAGCTTTGTCGTGCCTGATGAAGAAAATGATGGATTTTGGGTTAGAGCCCTAATACCCCATCTCTCTCTCTCTCTCTCTTATATGGGTTGGGTATTGGGTGGGTTAATGGATTCAAAATTCAACCCCCACCCCCAACAAAAAAAAAAAAGAAAAGAAAAGAAGAAAAGAAAAAAACACCCAAAAGGAGAAAGAACAATTATCTTTTTGGAGCTTGACCGATTTACCCAGGCCAATATGGTGGCCGATATATTAGCTTTTGCCCGATAGTGCCAAAATTATCCTTAAAATGAGAAACGACTTGGGTTTTGCAAAGTTGTGGCACCGGACTCCCAAATTCCGACATTTAGAACACTGTGGAGGATTTGTGCATCACATTGAGTCCTAAATTTTCACAGGAGAGGTGGATAGCTTGGCTTTCTTCATTAGCATTGCCCATGTGAGCTGTGCGTCATTGTGATTTGTTCATGAAACTGCATTTTGAAAATATACCAGCTGATTGCAGTGAATTTGTAATATTTTTCCGCCCGGTTCAGGGGTCTTATAGCTGACCACTTCAAGTGCATCGCAACTATCTCTTTCAAAGAAATCTTTTCTTTCACTTTTTAGCTATTGTAATCCTCCTCCCATTTAAATGTTCTAAGCATTTGCTCCGCATTTGCTCTGCATTTGTTTTAAAAAAACCATTCACATGTATCAACCAATATTTGTGAATGTGAATGTCGTCAGTTTCCATATCACATTTTAGAAATTTTATTTATATCCTAAGTCCATATGTTTGTATTTCTCAGATTTTGAAATGTATTGTGTTTCGATAGGTCGCTCAAGCAACGTCCAAACAGATGTCAAAGCGGGATCCTTTGAGACCTTACATGGATGTTATTGATAATATGGTGCTTCAAATGGTACTGCCCATTCTGCAAAATCCTATTTTGTTGCTTATAAAGATTACTGTTTATAATTTTCTGATTGTACAAATTAATTTTTAAGTTCTACTTTTTTCTTAGTTTCGGGAAGATCCATCTTTCAAGCCATCAGGCGGGAGATTGGGAGGAAATGATATGGACTATGATACTGATGACAAATCCATGGCTGAACTTAGACGTCACCTCAGGAGAGCTCGTGAGGAGTATTACCGATACAAAAGGTAAGGTATGCCAGCTTAGTTATTGGACGATTTAGACGAATTAGATAGGCTGACTATTCGGTTCCAAAAAAAATAACCTTTAAAATGATTGAGAATTTTGGTACCTTAAAGATAAACTAGTGCTCAGACGTTAATGATAAACTGTGCAGTTCCATGTTAACTATCATTCATCATCATCATGGGGCCGTCAGCTGAGCAATGGGTTCCGTCAAAATTTATTAAATTATAAAACCAGTTGTGTATCTGAAATCAACTTAGTGACTTGGTGCCGAATTCCTTGTAAAGAAAGTACGGGCAGAAGAAGGGCCCTATCCTAAAGACCTATTGGCAGATAGGGAAACCAAATAAGGTACAACCAAGGAGCAGTTTTCCAAAATTCTTCTAGAATCTTAATCTAGAAGAAGGGGGAAGATGAGAGCTTTGCTGTAGAGACTTGCAGTGAACTCTATTATCATGGTACAAGTCTAAGAGCCAAATATCTGAAGAATTTTCCATGAAAATTAGGATACATACATACTTAAATCCACGCACATGTACGTATATTGGCATGTATATGTGTATATTTATGAATATATGCATTTATATATGTTTTGCATCATGTGTGTGTATGCCCGTGTGTGTGCTTATGAGCGTGCATAACTCTGTGTGTATCATTATGTGCATAACTCTGTGTGTATCATTATATAGACATATGCATATGCATTTAGTTATTCATACATTCTTACCTATGTATATATGCATGTATCTCTGTACACTTTTGTGTACGAACACGCAGCGCATGCATGTTGCACAGAAAATCTAAATATATAATCACTTAACTTTGATCTAATGTGATGTAACTAAATGTTTTGCAGTGAATATATGACTTACGTCATGGAGGCCCTTCAGCTGGAAGATACTGTAAAAAACTATGAGCGCCGCAATTCAACTGGATGGTTAGTTTGGTCTTTGTTTTTCCTTTAATGGCCATGGTTATGCTCTTTTTCCTAAAATTCATGCTGGCATATCTGTTTCCTTATCGAATAGTATATTATTGACGGACACAATCTTTTGTTTCCCATTTCTTTGCTTGCTCAGTACATCTTCTGTCATTATATCATAGCAAGTATATTAGGGATCATTGGTAAAGGGAGCACAGCAGATAATTAGAACAACTGAAATTAGAACTCTTCCTATGGAATAATATTGATCATTCATTATGTTACAATTTAAGAGCAAGAGTCATCTTGTGCTGGACCTTGGCAGAGATATTCTTAAGTTCTAGAATACATCGAACATGGATAATTATAGTACCCACTACCCAGATACTTTTTTTTAAAAGATTGTTGTGTTGCCAATAATAGAATTTAGTAAAAGCTGGTGCATTCATGGAACTTAAAACAGGGCAAATTGGCGTAAGTAGAGTTTGACATTTTAATGAGAAGTAGTGATTTTGGAGTTGTCTGTAATAATGGGGCAATATTTAATGCTTTCTTCAGCATAACAGGGATGGTTTAAAATCAAAGCCTAACAGTACGTAAAACAAGTGGACCTGAAAGCTAAAGAGCCTTAAATGCATGAATGCATTATTCATATCTTCACCTTTATATCAGGTTGTAAGCACATGAGTATTATGGATTTTGTCAATTCCCCCCTAACACTTTGTAATTTATTTTCTATTAAAAAAATCTAAAGGGGTGGCTGGGGTCCCATACAAGTTCCAGCTTAAATGAGAGCGATGGTTTAAAAGCTCGGTAGGTTTTGGTTTTGGATCCCTACTGTGGTGTTTACTTCTGGCAATTTTAGCAGTTTGGTTTTGACTTTGGCATAAAAAAATTAGAAATATATAAAATAAACTGTAAGCGTGAAGGATGTATAATTTTTCTCTCTTGCTCTGTGATGCCTCTTTGCCGTGAGCCATGCTTATTCGCCCATGTGTGAAACATTGCTCGTGTCACTTGACCATCATTGGGAGGAGTCTGTTGTAGTTTGGTTGGATAAAAACAAGGCCAGTTGTTCAAGCAATATATTTGATTCAGCTCAGTACCCAAACTGAATTAAATTCTGTTAATGTTTGAAAACCCTTCCATATCCTAACTCTACTTGAACCTTAGATCTGGTTTTCCCATCGTCTGAGAAGGAGATGAAGAGAACAATGGAATTGACACAATAGCAAGAATAACAACTCCATGGCAAGAAGAGCAAGTCGTGAGTCAGCAAGAGAAACAAACCTAAATCTCATTTTTCCATCCTCCTCTCTCCCTTTGATCAATTAGGCTTAAACTATGATTATAAACCTTTCTATTCTTTTCTAATTATTTTTCTAGGTATTGAAGGAAATCAATAATTTTTGACTATTTTTGGGTTGGTCCCTCCACAACTCGTGCAAATTGACCGGCGTGCACTAATTTCAGTCAATACTTAGAACTGCAGAGGAAACCTTGTGCAGTTCCCCTCTCTAGATTCTCACTATCTCGTCCTGTAACCGCGTTGACACAGAACACAATAGCAAATTAGGGTTATTGATAATTTGGAGAGTAACAAGAGATTCAAGTCTCTCACTCAGGTGAATCTCTCACCCATTTTTACAACTCTCACAAAAGATTTAAGATGTTAAGCAAATCATCATACTAAACAAGGGTTTTTTTATAAAACTAATATCATATCGTCCCCAACAGCAAGTCCACAAGTCCTATATATAGGAATAACCACGTGCACGACACGTGCAACTACAAATAAAACTTAAAACATAATAAAACATAGCCTAAAGCAAATAAAAAGGTTCACCAAGGACTTGGACTAAAGTCTTGCGTCTTCTGAGAAAATACATCTTCCAATTCCCCCTAGGGTCCCCATCAACTCTCTCCGGTTTCAAAACATTCGCCTCTGGTGAGTGGCAAAGGTGGTAATTGTCAAGCAAATTCGGGTTGAGCTCATGATCTCCTCAGCCCCTAACCAAGTGCAATCTGACTCGGGTTGTCGACGCCAGCGAACTAGGTATCCCTGGTATCCTCCATCGGCAGTGGAAATGATCTCATTCTCCAAAATATCCTCAATATCCTCAGTGTGATGTCTCTTCGGTGGTGGTGGTGGATGCACTGGAAAAGACTGCGGACGTGTAGAAGTCGATGAAGGTGGATCGGGAATAACATCAGGGTAGTCAACTGGAGTGCGGTCGGGAATCAGATTTTGAAAATCGGTTTGATTCTCAGCTCTCGGAGAATCTCAAGCTCATAAGCATTGGAACCAAACCTCAAACTCTGTACGGACCTATATTCGAGCATGAAGCTTCTTCAAAGTTCATGGAGGGAATCTCTGGGTGCACTGTAAATCAGCCAATGCTTTTCAATCTAAATATCATCAATATTGGACACCAATATCAGAAATATCGACCATATTGGTAATATAGGCCCTGATATCGGCCAATATAATAGGGTTAATATCGCATCAGGTACCTCAAAATCCTATACGATATTACTGATATATATTTGAAACAATAGTTAAGGACAAAGGTATGAGTCGTGGTGTCAGGTTCGTTCGCATTGTTTCACTTTCAAAAGGTAACAATCCAAACAATGCTATATAACTGGGCTTTGGCTAATACATGTTTGTACTGGTCATGTTTCGATTTGTATGAGCTTGTATCAGTCATGTATTAGTTGATATGAGGAATGTCTCGGCTTGTATTATCCATGTTTCAGACTGTATCAGTCTTTTGTGTGTCTATATATATATATATATATATATATATATATATATATATATATATATATATATATATAGAGAGAGAGAGAGAGATAGACTTGTGTCCTTATAAAAGGATTTGAGCTCGAATCCTTCCAACTCAAATACAACCCTCCAACATTCGAATAGAAGGTCCACTCCATTGAAGTTGATCTATATTATTTCAAGTATCTATAAATCAAAAATCAAGTGTTTTGAATACTTTTTGTCCATCCATCAAGCGGCGCAAAATGGACGACCGAAAGTAGTGAGTTAGTTAGATCTATGTCTTTAGACATACAAATTCTCGATCCGGCCATTTGATTATGATCTAAACATTTGAAACCTCTACAAACCAATTTTTGTTAGGTTTCAAATGTTCTACACCGTTAAATCAACCAACTCATTATTTAGGCCGTCTGTTTTTTCCCTACTTGATGCATGGGCGAAAAGTATTCAAAACAGTTGATTTTTGGTTTATAGTTACTTAAAATAATATAGATCAACTTCAACGGAGTGGATCTTGTATTCGAATGACGATGTTGGTATTTGATGGGAAGGATTCAGCCTCAAATCCTTTTGAAAGGACACAAGTCTCTCTCTATACACACACACAAATACAATCATACATCATCCGAATACGAGATCCTTTTCGTTGAAGTTGATCTATATTATTTCAAGTATTTATAAACCAAAAATTAAGTATTTTAAATACTTTTTATCATGCATCAAGTAGGAAAAAACGGACGGCCTAAATAGTGAGTTGGTTAGTTTAACGGTGTAGAATATTTGAAACCTAACAAAAATTGGTTTGTAGGGGTTTTTAAATGTTTAGAGATCATGATCAAAAGGCCGGATCCAGAATTTGTATGTCTAAAGGCATAGATCTAACCAACTCACTACTTTAGGTCGTCCATTTTTGCGCGGCTTGATGGATGGGCAAAAAGTATTCAAAACACTTAATTTTTGATTTTTAGTTACTTTAAATAATATAGATCAACTTCAACAGAGTGGATCTTATATTTGAATGTCAGATGTTGATATTTGAGTAGGAAGGATTCAGGCTCGGATCATTCCGGAACTACACAAGTCTATCTCTCCCCCCTATATATATATATATATATATATATATATATATATATATATATATATATATATATATATATATATATATATATAGAGAGAGAGAGAGAGAGAGAGAGAGAGAGACTTTTGTGTGTGTGTGTGTGTGTGTGTGTGTATATATATATATATATATATATATATATATATATATATATAGGGGGGAGAGAGATAGACTTGCGTCATTTAGGAAGGATTGGAGGTTGGATCCTTCCCACTAAAATACAACCTTACGACATCCGAATGCAAGATCTGCTCCGTTGAGGTTGATCTATATTATTTCAAATAACTAAAAAAATAAAAAATCATGTATTTTGAATACTTTTTGCCCATCCATCAAGTAGGCGAAAATGGACGGCCGAAATAGTGAGTTGGTGTAGAATATTTGAAATCTAACAAAAATTGGTGTGTGAGGATTTTTAAGTGTTTAGATCGTGATGAAATGGTCGGATCGAGAATTTGTATCCCTAAAGACGTAGATTTAAGCAATATGTTATTTTCAGTCGTCTCTTTTGCGCTTACTTGATGAATGAGCAATAAGTATTCAAATTACATAATTTTTTATTTTTAATTACTTAAAATAATGTAGATCAACTTTAACGGAATGGATTTTGTATTCGGATGTCGTAGGGTTGTATTTTAGTGGGAAGGATTCAGCCTCGAATCCTTCTGGAATGACCCAAGTCTATCTCTCTCTCTCTATATATATATATGTATATATATGTGTGTGTGTGTGTGTGTGTGTATATGTATGTATATACATAGGAGAGACTTAGCTATCTCTCAAAGGATTTGAGCATGAATCCTTTCTAATCAAATTCAATGCTTGAGCATTCAAATATAAGATTCACTCAGATGTAGTTGATCTACATTATTTAAAGTAACAAAAATAAAAAAATAAAGTGTTTTATAGTTTTCTGGTCCATGCATCAAGTAGGCACAAAATGAACGGCCGAAAGTAGCATATTACTTAGATCTATGACTTTAGACATACAAATTTCCGATCCGACCATTTGATCTTGATCTAAATATTTAAAAACCCTCACACACCAACTTTTGTTAGGTTTCAAATATTCTACACCGTTAAATTAACCAACTCACTATTTCAGGCATTTATTTTGTGCTTACTTGATGAATAAGCAAAAAGTATTCAAACCACTTGATTTTTTTTATTTTTAGTTATTTTAAATAATGTAGCTCAACTTCAACGGAGTGGATCTTGTATTTGCATGCCATAGCATTGAATTTGAGTGGGAATGATTCATGCTGAAATCCTTCTCAAATGATCCAAGTCTATCTATATGTGTGTGTGCACGCATCTATACTTTTGCTCTGATTCTATTAAAGCTTACTGAAACTTGAAATAAAATTAGAAGAAAAGGGTTAGGACAAACTTTCAGTGACCAAGACGTATTTCTACATGAAATTCTGAATTACATGTCAAAGAAAGAGTAGATATATACATTGTAATGCTTGTATATGTACATATACAATGTATTGGTATATATATCATAACTAACGTATAGGTACATTAATAATATTTTCCCCTTACATGTATTTATGATGTAGTAACAATAAAACTAAAAAATACATGCATATGAATGTATCCTGCCTTCTAAAGTACATGTCAAAGAAATTTACATCTATACACATAACGCATGTATACGCATGTATATGTTCACAGATGATGTTTTTGTATATATCTTTTAAGTACATATATAACATTTTAAACAACCGTAGTTATAAACTATTTAATATGATAACCCAATTTAAGATTGGACAAGTGCTATTACACTAAATGCAATAAGCAATATAACAACAGATATCCAATAATTTATGCAAGTAGAGAGAGATGTACGCTAAAGCATAGTGGTTCATGCAACCCCACACCCAGCTCCCCTATCTAAGGTCTTTTGGATTTCAACTCTTCCTCGATTGGCTTGCATTTCGGGTTGAGATCCGATTTCTTACAGCCAAAGAGATCGGATTTATTACAACCCTTTCTTACAATTATCTATACTCTTTCCACCAAAGTGATTGGATTTCTTGCAGCCACCAATCGATTTCTTACTGAAGTGATTGGATTTCTTGCAACAAAAAGTAATAGAGATGCTTTATCTCTAATACAAGTGAGACCAAATATCTCAAGATACCAAGATAAACTTTACAACTTGGAACTTTGGGGCTCTATGGCAAAAAGAATAAGAACAAGAATTGTTTTGGCACTTTAGAGCTATGAGAAAATGATTGTGAGAGTACAGATTTACAGAGGGAGCTCCTGAGATCTGATTGAGAATGAAGAGATTTGAGATTTCTCAGAATAAAAAAGCTTATGCACAGAAAGTTTTCGGCAAATATCTAGTTAGTTACTATCATTATGACTTATTTTGACATATTATTTGTATTTCCTAAATCTGGATTGTCAAATTCTAATAGAATATTATTTTTCTGGAATCTTTTATACAGGAAATATGTTTCAAGTTTCAGAAGAAGCCGCACGGGCACACTAGGATCCTTTCTAGATATGCTCGGTAAATGCCTGGTCTAGTTTATCCTTTTCTGAATTCCATTTATTTCTTTGAGAAGAATTTATTCTTTCAGTCTACATCATTATGGTTTAGTGGTATGTGAGTAAGTCTAGTAATCAACGTCGTGCTCTCCAACGTACTGTGGAAACTCTGGACTTTATAGATTGTATTACTATGCTCCTAGGCAAAACTTAATACCTAAAACGTTTCTCTCGCAGAGTTTCTATGGCACTGTATTCTTAAGAAACAACTGAAGAAGTTATCTGCTGTGCTACTTGGTTGCATGTCAGTTGCCATTCTCTTGGCTGAAGCTACTCTTTTGCCAAGTGGAGTTGATTTATCCCTCTTTTCCATTCTTATAAACGCGGTTGGCAAGCAAGAGATGCTTGTTCAGGTAAATGTTTGTCATCTAGTTTCTTTTTTTATATATATCCTATAACACTCCTCATGTTTGAATTAGTTTTTACCTGTAGGGTTATCACAAATTATTTTCTCGTGCGGTTTCATATTGAAATATTAATGCTTCCAAATTGAGACTTTAAATTATTTAAGTTGGTTAAAAAAACTACCTCCTTTTGGTTTATCCTTTTACTAGTTAGAATATACTGGAAATATTCTCTAATTTCGGTTAAAACCCATTCAACAATTAGGAATATTCCCAGCACGTTCTAATTGTTAAGCGAATCAGAGATTGGATTTTGACCCAACTTGGATATTTTGAGGTGTCAATTTGGAAATATTAAGATTTCAGTGTTAATATGGAAATGTGAAAGATTTTATTGGTCAATGTGGAAAAACCTCTCCAGAAAAAAAAATATTAAACTATTTTGAAATTTTGTATGGAACCGGTAAAAACATGTTTCCAGGTGTCACGTTTCACTTGTGATACTTTTCGCTGAAAATGTTTTCCTTTATCATTATTAAATCAATTAAATATGTTTTCAGGAACTTCGGTTAGAATGCTCCTTTTGTTGCTTATAATTTTGAAGCATCGTCTATTGAATCTTCTGAGATCCATGTTAAAAGTGGGACAATATGTATGCGTAAATCTCTGTGTTTATCCATTCAGCTTCTAGTAAAAAAGATGCATGCACATGACATATGTTGAAAATGTTGACCTTTTTCTTAAAGTTCATAAGATATTTTTATATTTGTTTCTGTGGGTTAGGTTCTCAATTGCAATATTAGCATTTAGTCAACTTGGTCCATGAATATGTTTATCTTAACCATCAAACGGTGGGTCAACTGATTGGTGTTGGTCTTGTGAGTCCTCTTTCAACAATTTTACTATAAGTGAAGCGTTATGTGTGCCAGAAAGTCTTTTCAAATCCCTTAACGCCAAATTATATGTTTATTTCATGAAGAATTAAATAAGAACTTTAACTTTGTGGCGTGTCACATATGTCCTGTGTTATCTTAAGAATAACTTAAGACTAATGTAATAGATTATTACACTACCTCAAGTACATTCTTAGTCCAACACACACACACACACGCACACGCACACACTCACACACAAAAGAATCATTATCACCAACACCACTATCTAATCCCTTCTCTCTGAATTATGGGGTCGGTTGTGGAGCACAACTTCGCAGTACGAAGTCTTCTTGGAAAATTTGAAGTTTTGCAGTTGGTTGTCAATTTGACATAACCCTCTGAGTTGGCACTACATTCCTGGCCAAGGAAAGAATATAGAAATAAGAGTGTATTGCCAGAGAACATAATAGCTTAGTCAGTAGTCTGGATAGCCTATTTTATTGGTCATGCAATTTAAGCTCGTGCAACCTAGGAGCAGCGCATCATAACAGTTTTGTTTTTTGAGGCTGCCATGAAAATTATCTTCTCGGCTTATGAAGGTTTGCTCTCTTTATTGTTAACTGACTTAATATGTTCTTTATTCATACAGCTTTTCATTAATTTTACTAATGGTTTCTCTAAAAAAAATAATTCTACTAATGCTTTTGTAGATAGCTGCATTTGTTCCTCTGATGTACATGTGCATCTGTACATATTATTCTTTATTCAAGATTGGAATGCTAATGTTCTATTCATTTACACCGAGACAAACAAGTTCGGTGAGCTTGCTTATGATATGCTCGTAAGTGTTCTTGTATTTCTTATATAAAGTATTCTGAAATGATTATACACATTTTTTTTTTGACTGATGAATTAATCTAACATCTATTCCAGAATGGTTGCACGTTATGCACCTCCTATTTCTTATAATTTTCTTAATCTCATTCGGCTCGGTGGTGATGCCAAAACCATATTTGAACAGGTAAAGTGTTTCCGATTGTCTGCTCTCATATGGCTTTTTTTTGGGGAGGTTATTTTTATGGTGTTGCCTCTTATTTCTCATGTTCTCTCTTAGTTACATTTTTCTCAATGGTAACTTCAGGAGTATTTTGAAAATTCGAGTTCAATCTATTATTATTCTTCTTTCATCTATCTTCATCTCCTTTGGTAATGATGCTGTTGAGGTGGTGACTAATGCTTGATACTTCTATACGTGGATTGTGGTATCTATCTATGGTGAAAAAAACTAGGAAAAAGGTGTTTTCATGGTTAGAGATGAATAATGCTTGTTGGCATGAACTTTACCTACTTTTCTATTAGAATCTGCTATTCTTTCATCTCATCCTCAAACACATTTCAGATGCATGGAATCTTGTTTGCCTTCATATATTTCATGTCGATTGTGTTTCAATCATCAAGTCAATGAAATCAATTCACAATACCACTATTGTCATTGGGTTATAGCATCCTTGCGGGAACAACATCTGGATAAGCACAAAGAGTTGGGTTATAGGATCCTTGCGGAAACAACATCTGGATAAGCACAAAGAGAAAACAAATTTGGATATCTACCTTGAGTCATCACAATTATGAGGAAGTAGGTGTTGATATCTTATATAAATTGTAAATGATGTCATTGCAGCTTGTGTGAAGTGAAGTTCTGATCAAATTTGTCAATACATGGCTGGCTGGCCTAGGCTAATCTTTATACATTTATATTTGAATACTACATGTGTTCATGTTTATAAGACGCTAATGTGTTATTATTCCAGGTCTAAGTGTCCCTTCTTGAATATTTCATAATCCAATTACCAAGATTTGAGAACAATGTTCCGTTTCAGTTTCAGTCCTACTATTTCTAAATTTTATGTTTTGGCAGTTTCAATCTGTTTTGGTGGTTTTCTTTTTCTTCAGCATTTCAAATGTTAAAGTGTATACAAAGTCAAATGAAATAAGGAATGAGCTTGTAATATAAACAAAATCAAATAAACTAGGAATAATTTAAGCAATATAATGTAAGATAATTTGTTTCTTTCTTTCTCCACCCTCTGCTTGTACCTCACTATTGTGACCGTCTGAGAACCTAACTGTCCAATAGACGCAACATAGGAGAAAATTTGTTAAAGACCATGTGGATTGTAAAAGGAAAAAAAAGAAAAAGACGGAAAACACAAATACAAACACACAGAGAAAGGATAAATAAAGTCACACAAACTCTTCCCCTTATATTTTCTGTATGTTACTCATTTTAAGTGCAAGTTGTGTATATATGCGCACAACAATGTCATTGTAATCAGCTGGTCACTGCATGCGAATTGAATTTGTTGAGAACTAGGGGAGGAATTACTGAGCTACAAATTTGGAAATAAGGAGAAAACAAAATCTTGGAATGGCCGTGTGCCAGCTTTCTTTTTGTTGGTGATGATCAATATCATTAGTCAAGCTGCATATTGCATGCGTTTCTTACTTGAATTTTTTGGTCTTTTCACTTTGCTTCATCCTTCCAAGAGTCCCGCCATAAACATCTTTTCAAATTCTGTAAGAAAAATTGTTTAAATGTGTATACGTAGGATATGATGTAGTTGGTCAATCTGATCGACATTGAAAAAATGATTGTGCAAGTGAAAGCAATCTGCCCAACCTTGACGAAATGATTGTATAAGCTAAAGCTTAATAGGATGCAAGCTGGGATTGAACCTTTGAATTGTCACATTATTTTTCTCCTCTAAACTAGAATAATCCCTTCTTATCTATTATTAAAATAGATATCAACGATCTCTCCCATCCCACTTTCCTACAAGTCTTGTCAATAATCCCAAACATTGTCTCTACTCACTTGTCCTGTGCATGAACACTTGCTAGTTGTTGTGGTGGGGAGGCAGGATAAGTTAAGTGTTCATTATCCCCTAGGAAAAAGCTTAAAGTTTATTTTCACCTAACTAATTAATGTTTGATGCACTTCAGTCGGCGATCCGCAGTATTAAATCTTAATCTACATGCCATATAAATGGAAGGCAGAATGTTGCTCTATAAATATGTGTTAGATTATTCCTTTTGTTCCAATGCTAAAATCCATATATATACAATTGGGTGGCTGGGTTGGAAAATCTCAAAACTTATAAATTTTTTATCCATTTTATTTTTTTTATATCAAATGATTGGTGTGGATCGCCCATTTAGTTGGCCCATCATGTAGTTCAATACATGGGAACAAATAAGCATAGTTTCAAATATCGGCCAATTCTGATATATATCGACAATATCCTATTGGTTTTGAAGTACCTGATTCATGTAATAATAAACCACCCTATAAAAATATCAACTAATATCAGCCGATGTTGCCGTTATTGACAGCCAATATTTACGATATTTAAAACGAATGTGACAACTAGATCATGAGTAACAAAAGTCCACATTATTTTATCACCAAACCTTCATCCGTAGTCTACAATCTATTTTTTTTTTTTTCTGTTTTATGCATTCAAGTTTTGCTTACTATATTTAACCATATGTGTGACATTTTCTCCCACATATATTCTACATATCTGCTTTTGCTTATCTTATCATAATTCTTCCTTATCCTGAACCTTCTCATCATAATTTTGGCTTAAGTTTGAAGCATATATCTATCTGTAACCATGAGGGATAACTAGGTTCATCATATTATATTTTCTTTTATATATTCTCTTAATCTCGTGAAAGAACTGAAAACTTTGTGAAAATACTATGCAACATACGGAAGGGCTGAAGGCTATTTCTCTAATTGTCACCCATGGTTTTCCCTGGGTGTTTCCTGCATGTTCCACTTGTTCTTTTTCAAGGCAATTGTTTTCTTTTCCATTGGTTCTCTACCCTTTTTCATCATATGACCATATATAACCATGATCTTCTGACATTCTCCCAGCTAATTAGGATTAGGATTGTCAATACCTATTAAGGGCTTATGAGTGTCACTTCCAAGCTTTTCCTATCATCTGGATGTAGGGATGACAATCTTGACCCCCTCGATGGTTTGACTCGAACCTAACTTGAAGACAACGGATATGCGTTAGGCATAAAAAAGTATATGTTGTAATTGGTCAACTCGTCTAACTCGGTCAATGCATGAGTCAGGGTTAGGGTCCAAGGGTCTTGCCCCGACTAACCCCATTGACCCGATTAATCAAAAAAATGATTTTTCTAAATATATTTTTGATGTATTTTCCATATGTAAGTGATCAAGTTGCTTGTTGGTGTGTTGGTTGAGCTATGACTTTGAGTTCAAATTACTCTTCAAATGTTATTTTTAAACAAAAACTGTGCGCATACAAATTTATTTTAGTTCTTGATCATTTGTTCAAATATTGGCCTAATTTCTTTTATTTAAAAAAAAAATGAATTAAACCATTCTTGCCTCAAACCCGACCTACCTAATTATCGGGTAGTTGGGTCGTGTTCGGATGACACGCATATTAGGCGGATTGGTTTATGATCAAGTACCTTGACCCAATTATTAATTGGCCAAGTTTGAATCGGCCATGTATGGCTCGAGGTAAGGCTGACGCAACTCGTACCCGACCCAGTTGCCACCCTATCTGGATGTAAGAGCCACTTTTGGTTGCCATCTTTACACATAGCAAATGAACTTGCGAAAGCTGGAGCTAAGCCTTTTCTATTCCGAAGATATCTATAGAGGAGATTCATGAAATAACACAGTATGCTTATTGTTATTTCTTATTTTGTGCGCTGCTTATATTTCTTGACATTCTAGTTAAGATGTTTCACACAGTTGTTTACTTAGAAAAATTGATTTATCTCATTGCGAGCAGTGTTGTTATGATCTTTTCATTTAGGACTAACAAAAGATCCTTGTCATTACTGTTCATGTTCTATTATGTTGGGTAGTTGTGAGTTGAGCTTCATCTTTTGTCTCTCTTTTCAAATTAGTTTCTACAGGAGAATTCTTTTAACCTTTCATATTTAATGTTACCTTGTTGCCATTTTCTTTGTCCTTGAGCGCTATCAGATAACTATAATATGTGTACCAAACTTGTTAGTTCTCAACTTGAATTGCATCTTTCATAATACAGAATTTGGCATAATTTATTTTTTGATGTTCCCCTCATCTTTTTTATGCTCCTTTATTCTTTTACAGAGAATGGGGAATATTGATGGTGCTGTCCCTTTCTTTGGACAAGGATTTAATAAAATCTACCCTCTTATTATGGTTATTTATACTGTGCTCGTCGCCAGCAATTTCTTTGGTCGAGTGATTGATTTCTTTGGGAGCTGGAAATGGTTCAGATTCCAAAACGAGGTAGAGGATATGGATGGGTTTGATCCATCTGGAGTCATTATTCTGCAGAAAGGCAAGTTCCTTACACTCTCTCTTTTTTTATACCCCCCTTAACCCCCGCAACCATACATGCATGCATGAATGATAGAGAGAGAGAGGGAGACTTGTGTCATTCCGGAAGGATTCGAGGCCGAATCCTTTCCACTTAAATACAACCCTACTATCCGAATGTAAGATTCATTCCGTTGAAGTTGATCTACATTATTTCAAGTAACTAAAACCAAAAATCATGTATTTTGAATACTTTTTGCCCATCCAGCAAGTATGCGTAAAATGGACAACCGAAAATAGCATATTGCTTAGATCTACGTCTTTGGACATAAATTCTCGATCCGACCATTTCATCATGATCTAAACACTTAAAAACCCTCACACATCAATTTTTGTGAGATTTCAAATATTCTATACTGTTAAACTAACTCACTATTCCGGCTGTTTATTTTGCGCCTACTTGATGGATGAGCAAAAAGTATTCAAATACATGATTTTTTATCTTTAGTTACTTGAAATAATGTAGATCAACTTCAACGGATTGAATCTTGCATTCAGATGTCGTAGGATTATATTTGAGTGGGAAGGATTCGGCCTCGAATCCTTCCGGAATGACACAAGTCTCTCTCTCTCTCTCTCTCTCTCTCTCTCTCTCTCTGTGTGTGTGTGTGTGTGTGTGTTGTAAAATGGTCCTACCAGGATTCGAACCCAGGTCGCCAGATTCAAAGTCTAGAGTGCTAACCACTACACCATAGAACTGTTGTCCCTACACGCACATTGGAGAGAGAGTGGGAGAGATATGTTGCTTTTTAACCTTATCTTGCTAAACTGGTATTTAATCTACTATTTTGCATGTGGATAGAATTTTTTACAAATGTTTGTCTTTAGAATGTTTCTAACTGGTATGGCCTTCAATATATTTTTAGAGCGGTCTTGGCTTGAGCAAGGTTGTAAAGTTGGGGAGCAAGTGATACCACTTGCAAGGAATTTCAACATTACGAATGTGGACTTGGAGTCTGGCAACATGCATCAGGCAAGTTATTAGCACTATATGAAGAAACTAACATTTAAAACTATAGTTACCTATTTTCTTGTTAGAGTTGTGCACTGCAGGGTGGAAGTCTAGAACTGAGTAAAAGTTGTACCTAACCTTTATTGCTTTGCGGGTACCTACACATTTCATCTTTATTTCATGTTCTTGCCTTCAATCACATGCTTACTGTCATCACCCCTCCCCCACCCCGCAAACATACAAACACAATTCATATAATTTATGCAGGCCTTTAAGAGCACATGCCTAATCTCTTGGGCAAACATAGCTTCCCTGCACCATGCACTGGCCAATTGCCAAGGAAAGTCCCTTGCAATGCCTCTACTAGTGATTGAGTGAATGAACTAATTGAAGCAGCAGTGTGATGGGCCATCTTACCCCACCCTTTTGGGTATTGTCACACAAAAAATTGGTAGATGACAAAGAGTAATTGTACAATTTAAATCATTAATGTGTAAATTTAGATGCAGAGAGAGAGACACAGTGGAAGGGAGAGAGATCCTCCTATTCCTGTGGGTGCTTCATCAACAAGGGAGGGCGGGAGGTCACTGACAGCAATGCAATCGTCAATTTATTGCACCTGCTTGCCGGGCAGGAAAGACTTCATGGAGCCATTTTACCGTTACCCCTTTGCAGTAGTCAAATATATTCTATTCATGCATCACTTCTTAACTACTGCCGCAAATGTAGCTTGTCCAATGCTTCATAACTGATCCTACTGATCATGGTAACTAAGCCTGCAGATCACTATCCTCTACTCCTCCTGGCCATTGTGTGCTGTGTTTTCTTGTAGCCCTCGAATTCCTTTAGGAATTTATTCATACTCCTCTTATGCATCTACCAGATTAATTCCAGTCATCTTATTATATCTAGAAAGGTCAGATCTGGCATCCAGGAGGTCAAGCTCCCTATTTCTCCAACACTTGCCATATCAGCCATGGGCGTTGCATGAACAAGAGAAGTCTGAGCTCCGTATCCTCCTCCTTAAATAGCTCTCTATATCTTTCTCAATTGGGATAAGGAGGCTACATACAGCCAGGGTTTCTTCCAACCAAATTTAATATCTGATCTCCTCTTCTCCACACATCTATATGTGAAGACGTGAGACCGTGTCTGCTAAGATTTCTTTCAAATCCAATATGATCTCTCTCTCTCTCTCTCTCTCTCTCTCTCTCTCTCTCTCTCTCTCTCTCTCTCATAGTTGTCAACTCACGATATGTATCGAATATCGTTCTTCACGGTTATTGTATCGCGTATTGTAAGATACATCAACTCGTGAAATATTTAAGAAATAAGCATATAAATTGTATATATCACAAACGTAAAGACAAGTTTAAGCATAAAACAACGAATAAATAAGATGTGATAATAACCTGATGCAGTCATAAAATTTAAATGTATGTAATTAAGTATATACTCAACCTTACTTCCAAGTTCTAAGTCTAATAACCATAAGGCTATAAATCACACTAGCATCATAAAACAAACTCTTAATTAGGCACTTATTATATTAAGTTTTTTGTTATTGTTACACTTACTGATGCTATCAAAGGACAACAATAGTGACATATACTAAATAAAGTCAACTAATCCCAATACATTGATACCTAATTAGTTAACTAACAATTAAACACTTAAGAAGTAATACATTACATCTAATAATATTTTTTGGAAACATTAGTCTAAACTTAATCAATCAACAATTATATCATGTTTTAGATAACAATATATTATAATAGAGACTGAATCAAGATAAAGAAACACACACATACAAGAGAGAACTAGGCGAGGCTCAAAGATCATCAACAAAACTTCTCTTCGCTAGAGTTGAGGTGATCAAAGATGAAGATGATCGGGAGATGAGAAGTGGGGGTTAGATCAAGTGAAAAAAAAATCCTAATCTACTGGGTCCTCACGATCTATATCCTATAATTAAACAAATAAATGGCCTTGAAACTCAAATCAAACATAACACCCAATTAAAAGTCAAAGCTAATGTATTAGATAATACCAATTGCGTATTGTATTGTATTGCGTATCGTATGATACATATCGGGTATCGTATGATACATATGGCGTATCGTACGATAACTAACCTACCCTGATACAACGTTCCGATTCATATCATTTTCTTACCATATCGGAACATACGATACATATCATGTATTGTACGATATTGACAAGTATGCTCTCTCATGTGTGTTTGGTCCCACAGCCTACAAGGAAGGAAGAGTTGCATATATAATTTTTAGTGTCTACCTTATAGCAACTGATAATACCCATTATGTAAAGTTGTATTTTATCCTAATAGCTTCTTATTTAGTTAATGATCACTTAATTCTTTATATTAAGTACTCATAAACAATAATACTATGTTGATTAAAGTTGAAATTGACTTGTTTCTTACTTGAGCAATGCTGTTGAAGCCTTATGCCAGTTGAAAATTTCTTGAATTCGTTTAGGCAGAATTATTTTGTTGTAGACTAGTAGCACAAATCCCAAATGCATCTTTATAATCTTCAAGGCAAAGTAGAATTAGAATTCTCTATCCAAAATGAGCTTTAGCTCAGGTGGTACCAACATTCCACTTCAATTCAGAGGTCAATGGTGGGGATCTCGGCACTGGCAACGAAGCCAAAAAAGTAGGGACACACTGTTATGGTCACATGGAAGTGTATGGCAGTTTATGGAGGCTCATGCTTGTGTATCTCCAGTGTTGTATGCAAGTCTCCAAAGACACTAGCAAAGCAACGATCCAAAGTTTGTGAATTGAGTGTGTGGAACAGCTGAAATTGTTGAACAGCTCATATTTTAAGTGGCTCAAATTATCTACATGTTAGCTCTTTATTGTAAAACATGTTTCATTTCTTTCCCGTGTGCTTTTCAGTTACTAATTCCTTGGAGTGGCTTTCAGGATAATACAATCTTGGAGAGGAAAACTGTAGGCACTCTCTCCAGGGATGAGATAACCGGGACTCCATCAAAATCTCATAAAGAAGGAAGCTGCAGGTATAATTCTAGTAGAGAAACCCTTGCCAACAAGTATGCCGCTATAAGAGAACAGCAAGTCGCGCACTCAAACTCCATCCGACTGTCATCAAAAGAAAAGGATACATCAACAGCTTCAGTCTCTTTGCTCGACTCAGATCACTCCCAAAACCAGTCAGGTAGCGCTTCGGGCATCTCATCGCCAGGACTGTCATCTACTTGGGCATCAATGAAAGCAGGATTTCAAAATTTCAAGGCTAATGTTGGGGCAAAGAAGTTTCTTCCACTGCGACAGCTTCAAGGACCTACTTTGTTTCACACCCGTGTCTCGTCTCATGAGTCCCTTGATGAAATATTTCAGAGACTGAACAAGAAACCAAGCAGAGATCAAAATGGAAACTATGGCTGTAATGACAGCGATGATGGTGAAGATGCTATTTGAAGTCTCGGGATAAAAAACTGGTACTTTGGGATCAGAATTTTGTGAAGCCAACAGGTGTACAGATTGTGAAACAGATCAGGTCCTTAAATTTTTTTTTCCCCCCCTACCGCGGATCTCCTGACAACTGCGAAGGGGATTCTGACACCATACCTCGAAGCTAAATACGTGTATTAATAGGTCGTAGAGGGGAGAAACAACATAGCTTGATAGAGATTTGGGGATGTGCCAAGAAACAACATACCTTGATAGAGATTTGGGGATGTGCCAAGTTCTTCATGTCATCTGTGATGTCTGTAATCTTTTGTTAGAACTGGCATATTGTCCCTCTTTACAGGGATAGACATTGATCGATCTTAGGAATACAAAGAGTTGATCCTGTATGCTATGTTTATGTTGTATGATCAGTTCCTGTTATTGTAATTGCATTTGGGATAGCGTTGCACAAGCTGTGAATTTTATGTATTTGCCTTGGAAGATGAAATGGCTAGTTTAATGCATATCAGCAAATTGTACTGTAAATAGTACAAGGAAACTTCATCCCGAAGTTGCTCATTGTTATCATGCTTTGTGGAATTTGTTCTGATATTTGGAGCATGAGATGGGTGGACGCTTACATTGGATTTTATAAAGTAATTAAATAGTACATACGTTTTTGTAAGTTTTTTGTATTTAACTTTTTCTTTTTAAAAATACTTTTGAGCTCTAACTCAATTGGTAATTTATAAATCTAAATTATTGAAGGACACAAGTATAAGTCATGATAGGTGTAAAATTATTTTTTACTCCCTCTCTTTTGTCGAGTTACATTTATGCTAATACTGAAATTTTTATTGCATTCTTATTACATTTATGTCTACATTGAAAAAAATATTCTGCGTCCGCCATTGAGCGTGAGCCTGGACGCGATGATTATGATTTTCTCTGATGTGAGAATTGATATTCTTTTTAGGAACAGATTGATATATGTAGATTAGATTAGGAGCTTATTGCAAGCAGAGCCACATTTGCTCGTGTCGGTGTCGACTAGTTCGCTGATTAGTACAAAATAATAAACTGATAATAGGTGTGATTAGTATTAGTACAATATAATAAACTAATAATACGGTGATTAGTATAATGTAATTATAGTGACACGGTGGCACGAATTGTTGGTTCACGTGCGTTGACTGTTGGAAGGGAATTGCTAAAAGGTTGACAATTCCAAGTCGTCTCATGGAAAATGGAAGGAAAAAGAGGAAACTATGATACATATGTCCCATTGGAATGGTTCAAAGATTTTATATTTAATTTTGAATCTTGAGAACAAAAGAGAATGAAATTAATGTAGAGAGATCATAAATTCTTCCTCTCTCTGAAACTCGTGAAACTTGTTTTGAATGAAAACTGGAGACTCAAGAAAATGAATTCTTAATAAGATCATGTGCAATATTTAATCGTAAGTTGTAACAAACACATTTTAACGTGATCCCTTCTTCATCCTTCTCGTCCATTCCCGTCGGTGATCCCCTCGTTCTCCTCGTGATCCCCTCGTCCTCCTCTCCCATCTCACCCGGTGTTTCCCTCGTTTTCTTAATTGCAGATAGATCTAAATTAGATCAAATAAATATCATAATCAGCTCCAAAATTCAAATTTATCAAACAATTTATAAACTCATCTTGATGAACGAGAGGAGAGAGATGAACTCTCCTGAATAACTTGTCAACCTATGCAGAGTCATTACGCAGATCAACCTGCGCGGTTATGTCAACGTGGGGGTTAGAAGGGAGGCTGGGCTCCCCCTCCCGGTGGGCTCAAGGACGGAGCTCCCAGACCAAAATTTCCTTGAGAAGTCCTTGCAAATCTTGGAGCGACGACGAAGCAAAGAGAGATCGTTTTGATGAACTTACCTGGTGATCGAACTCGCCTTGATGAATGAGGGGAGAGAGATCAAACTCGTCTTGATGAACGAAGGTCAAGAGTGAGAGAGATTATCTGAGAGCAGAACACAAAGAATCCACCAGTCTTGAGCTATGGATCGCTGACGGGACTGATAAAAATCGATTTCAAAATGCCTTCCACGGCGATTCTTTTTAGAACTGGCATAAATTGTTACATTTTACGACGGTTATTAAAATAGCCGTTGCAAAAAGTCGAAGGGTAAACTTGTGTATTTTTCAACAAATTTCAATAATATGACTATCTTTTGAGCTTTTACAACGGTTCTTTAAAAAATCGCCGTCAAACTAACATATTATTGCAGTTATTTTAATAAGCATCATAAAAAATCAAAGGATAAAATTGTGTATTTTTCAACAAATTTCAAAAATATCAACGGCGGTTATCCGTGAAATTTTCAAAAATAAAATTATATTTTTTATCAAATTTCAAAATTGTCGCCGCATGTTGATACACATCAGTTGCGTCTCAAATGAAATGAGCACCATGAAAGCCCATTTTGTTGTAAGTATAAAAATTTTTTCGTCATTTTTGAGCAATTTTTGTTGCAATTGTCATGAATAAGAAATCGAAAAAAGGAAGGGGAAAAAAAAAAAGAAGAAGAAAAATCTTTCTATGTTTCTCATCTTTTGAAACACCAAAATGTAAACAAACAATAAACGTTTCCAACAATTCGATCATCCATCTTTCTTTATCTCTTTTGTGAAAATTTCAGTTACATACATGTATACTTTTTCCTCTCCTGCACAAAAATGCACACCAAAACTAAAATTAAATGAACAAACACAAACAAAGATTAATCAATCTCATGATGACTAAGAGAAGACAACCCATTTAGCAGAAGCCTTGTCTTTCATTGTCTTGGAGTGCATCAGCTCACCATCCTCTCTTCTCTTTCCCATCAACTTTGACCAAAACCTCCTCCTCCTCTTCTTCTTCTTGCACAAGCTCTCTCTCCCTTCCTCTTCTTCCTCTTCATGCATCACAAAAGCCAAAGATCTGCTCTTCTTCAGTGGCTCCTTCCCCTTCTCCTTGCGAGGAGAAGAAGAGAGGTCTGAGTCTGCAGGAGAGGATGAAGCATTAGAAGAAGAACCAGAGAGGCTTGTGGTGGAAGAAGATGAGGAGTTTGTGAGGGGAGAGAGCCTCTCTCTGAGGCAAAAAGGGCAGACTCCCTTTGATTGCTTGTGACTTGGGTGCCTCTTGCAGTAGCATCTCTTGTCCATCTCTACAGGGTTTTTTCTTTGTTGAGACTTGAGAGAGAGAGAGAGAGAGAGACTACTGAGATCTTGTTCTATAAATTGTTAATAGGTGAGGGGTAGTTCAAGGTGATTCTTCCATGTGCTTATCTATCTAATTTTTTTTGCTTTTTATTTAGTAAATTAAATTTTTGTAGACTCGAGGATTAATGGATGGATGGTGTTTGGTCTTTGTTACTATAATAAAACAGAAGGTTGAGTGCTGGAATTAGGGTTTGCTGGAAGTCTACAAGGGGTGACTTCAGCCAGGCCCATACATGTAGAAATGGGCAGCCAGGCAAAGAAATCCTATGCTCACCTTTTTATCTTATTTTTTTCCATTCATTTAATTAATTAATTATTTATTTATTTATTTTTCTTTTGGAAAAACTGTAAAAATTAGGACTTCTCAATTCTTTATTACTGAGATAGTGCATTTCTGATTTATAAAATCTGATGGTCTACTGAAAAGATTCAAACTCACAACTCTTCGAAAGAAAAAAATGTCATTAATTGTTTGATATGTGAACAATTGCGTCTAATATTATACTGAATGATCAGTGAACTCTTCAACGAGGGGGAGAAGCCTTAGGTCACATGTTGGAGTCATAGAAGATCTAATTGAATTTCAGGATTTTAATTGCCAAGAAGAATAAAATAAAAAGAAAACTTTTGTGAGGTTTCATTTGTTCTTAGGGTTCAAAAACTTCTTCTAAGTTGCCAAGTTTTTTGCATTTCCGATTGTCTGTTTAATTCTAATATTAAAATAAATATTTTATTGATTTGGTATGTAACTAATAGTTCATATTCTTTTTTTGGATGCCAATAATTTAGCTGGAAACGACAATAAAATAGTTTGAGAATAGCCATAAGCAAGAGGATTCTGGGTGCACTTCTCTTTGATGATACACATTACTACTATCATGGAAATCTCAAGAGCTCCCGTCGCATCTAATGTGGTTTGTTATCCCTTGTCATTTTGAGATTAAGGGGGAAACGTGCTCACTAAGAGCGTTTTCACCCGTGACCAGGCAAAAGGCAGAGCAGAGTGTTTTTAGAGCGCCCGGGCTCCTCGTCCCTGAGCTTGTGCCCTGGCAGTGTGGGGGGCCGTAGTTGTGGAGGATGTTTTTGTAAAATGTTAGGTGAGCCTCACTACGTTGCCTCGGTTAAAAAAACTGCAGTGGAAGTGCTCTAATACTATATGATGATGATGCAAAAACTGAAATTCTTATGAAATCTCTCTCACACACTCTCTCTCTCTCTCTCTCTCTCTCTCTCTCTTCCATAGAGCTATAGGGTTAAACACGAGTAGATGATCATATAAAAACTTGTGTATGGGAAAGAGAAGAATTTTTTTCATCATTTATTATTTATTTTTTTAGATTGGGGCCATGATTTAGCCTTGAACTTATAAGTCAATTGTTTTTACAATTAAATCTAATCCGAGGTTATGCCTTGGTGAATGAAAGAGATTTAATTGCAATTGCCATAAATTATATATGTAGATGAATTTAGTTATGGGATTTGAATCCTAAAGTATGTACATATAGATCTAATAGAAATGTTAGATTTAATTTTCAAATCATTGTACCTAATAATCTATAGGATGTGATCCTAGGATCCAAGAGTTTGGATGGCATTATCAAGTTTCATTGTCTCAATAATTAATTATATGCTAGATCTTAATTTTGGAGATAAGGTTTGCTGGCATCATTAGTAGGTGTCATTAGTGGGTATTAAAAGTCTCGCTCCTTGTTTAACAAACAATTAATTTGGTGGTTATACCTAATGTTACCTCTCATGAGACAGGACCCATATCTCTTTCATGATATGCAGTTCATTACATTAGAAAAAGCAATGTAAAATCCATCCATACAATAATGTTTTAAGTGGTTTTCTAAAAATTTGCTTTTCAGTTAAGTGTACAGCATATAAGGTCATTAAATTCTAAAATTGTATTTAAATTAGTGAAGTCTCTTTTCCTCTCGCATGTTGGACTGAATTTCGTTCTGAACTATAAAAACATAAAAGTTTAATTTACATATACATGAAAGGAGATTTCGTTACAGTCTCTTATATCAAATCGTAATTAGAAAAGAAAAAAAAACTCAGCTTCATACTTTTATTCGCTTCAGCCATCTCCTTTTTTAAGCCAAATAAGTGCGCTCACGTGTTAAGCGCGGAAGCGCTCCTCAGCAGCGAAAGACGCAAATGTCTCGCGATAATCGCTTCGAAAAAGGCGGGCCGCTTCAAAAATGAGGATTGTTGGTACTCTATTTTTTAGAACTGCGATCATGATCGCAGTGTTCATAAAAACACTCAATTTCTGAATGCTGTGACCATAATCGCAGTGCTCACAAAAATATCATGTTTCTGAGTTTTTATAAAACTGCGACCATGATCGTAATGCTCTTTATGAAAACTGCAATAATGATCGCAGTCCACACAAAAATATTTTATTTTTTAGTCTTTATAGGAGTGCGACCATGGTCACAGTCCTCATTATTAGGACATGTTTCTAGCCTTTATGGGATTCTGATCATGGTCGCAATCCTCACAAAAATGCCTTATTTTTAAATTTTTATTAGAACTGCGATCATGATCGCAGTCCTAAAATAAACACAATTTTTTAGCTTATATTGGGATAGTGAATGCCCCAAGTTTTAATTAATAAAAAAAAATGTGACCATAGTCACAGTCTTCTAACAAAGGACTGTGACCATAATCGCAGTCCTCACATAGCACTGCGATCATGAGTCGCAATCATCATATCAGTATCGTCATCATTGGCAGACCCCCATTCACCGGCACCGAATAATCCCCAATTTTTCTAGATCTAAATACCACAACGATTACGAACTCAAACAAAACTCGTCACGAGTATGAGCGAACGAGATCTGCAAAAGGTCGATCCTAAAAAATTTTGTCAAGGGCTTCGCCCCCGGAGACACCCGGGAGAAGGCTCCCAGCTCCCCATTCAATCCCCACGACGATCTGATCGCACAGGTCGACCCGCGAATTACTCTGCATCAGAGTCAGGAGTTGTAAGAAGAGTAACGTTGGAAACGATGGGAAAAGGTAAAAGAGAAAATGAAAATATATAAAGAAATGGTGAACGTGAGGAATCATTTTATACTAATGTGGATGAGAATATAGTTAATAAAATTATGATGCGGAGTTTATTTTTCTAATTATGAAGCAAAGCACGCGGTCGTAACGAAATTTTCCCATATGAAAACCAACAATATAATCACATCATCGAGTTATGTATCCAAATCTGGCTATCACTGCGCCGGTAAAAAAAATTTTGTTTCTCTCTTATGTTCTGAGAGTCGGGACCCCTGCCTTAAGAAAAATCAACTATAAAACCTCAATATTTGATCTCCATATACATTCTTTTTTGAAAAGATACTTCTTCTTCATATATACCTAACATAACTTTTTAATTGCTGGAAAAGTTAAGGATAGGGAGGAAAAAGAAAAAAACAAGTAGAAATAAAAAAAAAGAAGTCTTCATCCCCACTAAAGATCTATCATCAAATCTCATTTGTCTTGTAATATCATCACTCATTTATTTCCTTTATATACAAAAGGTGGGTAAAAAACACAAAAAAAAAAAAAAAAAGGCAAATTATATTTAACCTATGAGAACAAAACCCACTTTGTTGAAGACTTCTCCTTCACTGTCTTCGAGTGCAACATGTGATGATCCTCCTCTTTTCTCTTCCCCAACAGCAACTTTGACCAAAACCCTTTCTTCTTCTTCTTCTTCTCCTTCTTCTCCTCTTCCTCCACCACAAAAGCCAAAGACCTGCTCTTCTCCATTAATGGCTTATGGTTACTTGATCTCATCAGCAGGAAAGAGAAGCTCTTGTTCTTGGCCATCATCTTGTGAAGAGAAGGAGAGCCAGGAGAGGAGAGGTCAGAGTCATCAGAGCATGGAGAGAGAGAAGAGTAGGTGGATGAGTTTGAATGGTTGGCAGTTGATGAGGAGGAGGATGAGAGTTGGGAGAGCTTCTCTCTGAGGCATGATGGGCAAACTCCTTTGGATTGCTTGTGACTTGGGTGCTTCTTGCACCTTTGTTGTGTTGTTGAGTAGTTCCTTCCCATGACGAATTCAGCTATTCCTGCATGAACTTGTTGGAGCTAGCTTAGCTTGAGTTATGTTATTGATATAGAGAGTGATGAGATGAATTTTACGATGAGGGAATTTCCAGGATTCTTCAGTTTATTGTTGCCAACTTTTCCACATGGTAACGGGGTCTGGTTGCTTTTAATGGAATTGTTGGCTCCTTCGCACTGTGGGCTGTCCATCACAGCTGATGGATGGCTCAGAGAAGGAGAGAGAAAAAGAAAATAAAAATATATTTTGTAGGCTTTAGCACAAAAGTATTGTTTTTCGTCTCTCGCCCTAAGCCGTTCATCAACTTTGATAAACGACTCACAACATGAAAGACTATCACCGTTCTTCACACGAAGAAGCCAACCTAAGTCCTTTGGTTTGAGTTTTGGCATGCAAATTCCCAGTCTACATAGGTGACTGACTTGGGTCCACGTTCAATTCTAAACTGCTGCAATATTTGATGAAGTCTACACATTCTGTGTGAGTTGCTACATTGAAGGTGTATTTGGTGTGGAGAAGATTAGGGTAAGATTTAGAACCGGACCGGCTGGCCAGAGTCTCAGACCGAATAATATTCTCAAGATATTACTTGTTTGCTTTCTTATTTATCAAAGACATGGTATGCATTAGAGTTGGATAATTCTAAATAAATAAATAAAATAATTCATGCTGTTCAAGTGTTCAGTTGTGGTTTATACCATATAAGCAATATACACACACACACACGTGTCATGGTCTCAACAGGAGTCGACAATTGACCACTACATACATAAATACCAAGATCAGTAAAATCCAAGTTTGAAAGTATTTCATTCTTTACTAATCTTTTCAGTCTTTCTTTGGAAATATGACCCAAACATTTATGCCACAAGTAAGTCGAACGTTCATTTACTAAGGCGTTGTTTGTTTGGACGTAAAATGTAACGCCCCGTTCCTATAATACATACCTAGATATGTATTCTAATTTTTCTATCATATTTATTTGATTTAATTTTGTATTTATTTTTGTTTTATGATTATTGGTGTGATTGTTTTGTATTGGATCCGGATTCGTGGACTCGGAGTCAGCCCTAATCTGGACCGAGGGCCCGATCCTAATGTATTACTCGAATTGGCATTTCTAGTAATCCAATTTGACCGATTTTAGTTTCAAACATCGTTTTATAATATTTTAGATTTTTCATGATTTTCTAAAAATTTTCAGAATTATTTACAAAATCTTCAAAATCGGTGTCGGTTGGCATCGCTGACTAATTCCTGAATTTTTAGTTTTCAAATGGAATTGAAGTTTTAGAAACGTCTTTCGTATTACTTCTTAAAATCTTATTTTCTAATTAAAAGCATTTTTTGAGATTTTTCAGAATTTATCAAAAATCCACCGGTTTTGGTGTCGACCAGTTCTTTCGGAAGATTTCAGAATTTTTAATTTAGAATTTATATTGAATTTCTTGAATTCGATTTCACCGGATATCTTAAAATAATATTTTCTATTTTTGAGAATTTTTCGGAGCGATTCTGAAACAATCAATTTTTACCCTATTTAAATAATATTATTTTCTTTCTTCATTTCTTTTTCCTTTCCCAAAGTCAACCCTGACAGCCCACTCCCCTCATCACATCACCAGCCAATCCCATGTCCCATCACATCAATTTTCCTTTTTAATAAACAATTTCCCCCTCCCTTTCTAATCATTCCTTTTCTTTTTTTTCTTTTCTTTTTCTTTTCTTTTTCTTTTTCCCCTTCTTTTCTTTTGCTTCTTCTCTCCTTCCCTGGCGCCCGACGACCCCCTTCCTCCGGCGCCCCGGTGGGGGCTGACCGTCGTCGGCACGTCGCCGGCGGCTGAGCGCGGCCAGGGGACCTGGCCCCCTGGTGCGCAGGCGTGGAGGGGGCGGCAGCCCCCTCTGCCGCCCCCTCCCTCTCTCTTTCTCCCTTTCCTCCCTCTCTTTTGGGGTGGCCGGCCGCCACCCCAGCCTGCGCCGGCCACGGCAGCTGGCGCAGTCTCCTGCGCCTCCCTGGCCGCAGCCAGGGAGCAGCAGGGCCAGCCCAGGCCGTTGGCCTGGGCTGTGCGTGGGCTAAGGGGCGGCAACCCCCTATTCTCTCTCCTCTCCCCTTTGTCTCTCTCTCCCCTCCCCTTCTCTGTTGAACGCCGCCGGCGGCCAGGGCCGCCGCCGGCCGGCTTCCTGGCCGGAAGAGGGCCGGCCAGGCCACCCAGGGCCCACGGGAAGCCGTGGGCCCCCTTGATCAGGGGCTGCGTGAGCAGCCCCAATTCTCTCTCTCTTAATCTCTCTCTTCTCTCTCTATCCTAGAATCTCTCTCCAGCCACTTCTCTCACCCTCTATCCACTCTCTCTCCTCTCTCTAATATTTCTCTCTCTACTCTCTCCTATTCTCATTCTCTCTCTAGAAATCCCTCTTTCTCTCTCTAGAAATCCCTCTTTCTCTCTCTAAACTTCCTCTCTCTAGAAATCCCTCTTTCTAGAAATCCCTCTTTCTCTCTAGACTTTCTCTCTCCAGAAATCCCTCTTTCTCTCTCTAGACTTTCTCTTTAGAAATTCCTCTTTCTCTCTCTAGACTTTATCTTTCTAGAAATCCCTTTTTCTCTCTAGACTTTCTCTCTCTAAACCTCTCTTTCTCTCTCTAACTCTTTCTCTCTATTCTCTCTCTCCTCTTCTCTTTTTCTCTCTAAAAAATAATAATATATGTATATCTTTAATATATGGATTAACGGTGTGCGCGTATTTCTGGTGTTTCGGGATTTCTCGCGGTTTTCTGGTGAATTAGGCGAGTACAGCTTCTTTGAACATGCATCTATTTTATCATTATGTGAGTATATTTTCTGTATTGCTATATGCTTTGCTATCACCATTATATGCCTAGAATTGTCACTGTAACTTTTACTACATGATACCCGACACCGGTACTTGTCATGCTATATTTGACCCATGATACCCGGCACAGGTACTTGCCATGCTATATTTGACCCATGTTACCGGGCACCGGTACTTGCCATGCTATATTTGACACATGATACCTGACACCGGTATTTGTCATGCTATATTTGTCATCTTGCCACTTGTGAGTACTTTCCTGTATTTCATATTGTACATCCTACTTTTGTGCTTCTTAGTGATAATCTATTCTTCAGATATTATATCATGTCTTGTGATAACTGTGTATTGGTGTTATTATTACTGGATTGTGTGTTACCACTGTGCTTTCGTACTCTAATTCTTTCATGTACTGATGCTTAGCGTATATACGTGTGGGTATTTCTGACTTGCGTGTATACGTCGCAGTAACGTCTCCGTACCCGCGGGATCGGGGCGTTACAGGGTGGTATCAGAGCCTGGGCTCTCACATCCTCGGTACAACCAGTCGGCAAATTAATGGTAAAGAAATTTGCGACTGGAATGCATGAGTCGTGGTTATTCAATCCAACTACAAGTACAAAGTTATCTATTCCCTCTTGATTGTCCTTTCCTTTGTTCTTGGAATCTCTTTCATTCTTTTTCCATTTTCAGTTCCTGTCATCCTTATACCAACTCAAGATATGGGTAAACTGGTAGGGTAGCAGCAAGACAGATGTGGTTCGCTATCATTATGTTATGGTATTCTTTGACTCTGGTGCATCGCCTTGTCCTACATTGGATAATTTTCAGACTCGCATTCTATTCTTGTATTTATGGATACATCACGGGAAACCAGTACAGCAAGTGGGTTAGTCATCACTTATATAATCAGACAGACCGTATCATTACCTGAGGAGTGTTGGTATGAAACAGTATTCCAGATTCAGGGCTTCTGCCAGACAGAGCTATGAAGACAACATTCGGGACTCATTTCGGTTATTGTGATTCTTGATCATGTTCTCAGAGCCACCAACTTCTGGTAGTTTTTATTGATTTGGTGGACTACGGACCCCGCTAGCCTCGCCAAGCGAGGGTTGTGTTCTGGTCACCCATGGACCTAACCAGGCGTTGGCTTCGCTGCACCTTGGTGCTTAGCATTTAGCGTTGTGTTACGCGTTGGCTTCGCTGCATGAGCTCCGCCAAGTGCGAGCCTCGCAGAGCGTTAGCTCCGCTGCACCCTAATGCTTAACGCCTGAGATGTGTTACGCGATGGCCTCACCTAGGTTTGATTCCGTCCGTGGCTAGTCCCTTCAGTGCTTAGCACTCTAGCCCGTTCCTTAGATTTCTTCCGCCTAGCGTGTTTTCATGGATCTGCTGGACAGGATTTTCTCGATGTATCTGAGCTATAGCCATGATCCTTATGAACGATCCACTTGGCCAATCATGAAGGGCCCAGATATCTTCTACATGTTTCATCTATAGTTGGGTTATCATTCAGAAGTCAGTCTTCAGAATTCTCCATGGTTATTCTATATTCTTGGCTATGTCTTTCGGAGATTGCAATGCCCAGTATTCAGAAATCCTTGATTGTCGGTCTTCTTTATTTATACTCAGTATTATCGGGGTTTTCTTTATCTTCAGTATTCTGGTTTATTCTCAGAGAAGTAGTATGTATGCAACATCGGTAATTCTACTACAGATTCTTTGTCAAGGATAGCTTCATGCCATGCGGGGCTTTATATTATATTATGGATTTCAGCACTATGGATTTCTAGGGATTTTATCAGCTTTACTTCGCAGTCCGAAAGAGCAGACATCAGGTCAGTATTATTATGGCACCGTTAGAAAATATATACGGCAGAAGTGCAGAAATGTCTCAGTCCCGGATTTATCATTCAGTTGATTGGCGGGAATTACCCTCAGTTACTCATATCTTGATTGGTATAATCCTCGTCCCTATTCCTTCTGCGTTCATTTTCTCCTTATCGAAATTTTGAGGACGAAATTTTTGTAAGGTGGATGGAATGTAACACTCCGTTCCTAGAATACGTACTTAGATACGTATTCTGATTTTTTGTCATATTTATTTGATTTAATTTTGTATTTATATGATTATTGGTGTGATTATTTTGTATTGGATCCGAATTCGTGGACTCGGAGTCAGCCCTAATCTGGACCGGGGGCCCAATCCTAGTGTATTGCTCGAATTGACATTTCTGGTAATCCAATTTGACCGATTTTAGTTTCAAATATCATTTTCTAATATTTTAGATTTTTTATGATTTTCTGAATTTTTTAAAATTATTTGCAAAATCTTCAAAACCGGTGTCGGTCGGCATCGCTGACTAATTCCTGAATTTTTAGTTTTCAAATAGAATTAAATTTTTAGAGACAGCTTTCGTATTACTTCTTAAAATCTTATTTTCTAACTAAAGACAAATTTTGAGATTTTTTAGAATTTATCGAAAATCCACCGGTTTTGGTGTCCACGGGTTCCGCCGAAAGATTTCAAGATTTTTAATTTGAAATCTATATTGAATTTCTTGAATTAGATTTCACCAAGCATCTTATAATAATATTTTCTATTTTTGAAAATTTTTAGAGCGATTCTGAAACAGTCAATTTTTACCCTATTTAAATAATATTATTTTCTTTCTTTTTCCTTTCCCAAAGTCAACCCTGACAGCCCACTCCCCCCATCACATCACCTGCCAATCTCATGTCTCATCACATCAATTTTCCTTTTAAATAAATAATCTCCCCCTCCCTTTCTAATCATCCCTTTTTCTTTTTCTTTTTCTTTTTCTTTTTCCCCTTCTTTTCTTCTGCTTCTTCTCTCCTTCCCTAGCGCCCGACGACCCCCTTCCTCCGGCGCACCAGTGGGGGCTGATCGCCGCCGGCATGTCGCTGGTGGCTGAGCGCGGCCAGGGGGCCTGGCCCTCTGGTGCGCAGGCGTGGAGGGGGCGACAGCCCCTTCCCTCTCTCTTTCTCCCTCTCCTCCCTCTCTTTTGGGGTGGCCGGCGGCCACCCCAGCCTGCGCCGGCCACGGCAGCCGGCGCAGTCTCCTGCGCCTCCCTGGCCGCAGTCAGGGAGCGGCAGGGCCAGCCCAAGCCGCTGGCCCGGGCTGTGCGTAGGCTAGGGGGCCGGCAGCCCCCTATTCTCTCTCCTCTCCCCTCCCCTTCTCTGTTGAACGCCACCGGCGGTCAGGGCCGCCGCCGGCCGACAGAGGACCGGCCAGGTCCCCCTGGGCCTACGGGAAGACGTGGGCCCTCCTTGATCAAGGGCTGCGTGAGCAACCCCAATTCTCTCTCTCTCTCTCTTCTCTCTCTCATCTCTCTCTATCCTAGATTCTCTCTTCAGCCACTTCTCTCTCCCTCTATTCACTCTCTCTCCTCTCTCTAATTTTCTCTCTCTACTCTCTCCTATCTCATTCTCTTTCTAGAAATCCTCTCTCTAGACTTCCTCTCTCTAGAAATCCCTCTTTCTCTCTAGAATTTCTCTCTAGAAATTCCTCTTTCTCTCTCTAGACTTTCTCTATCTAAAAATTTCTCTTTCTCTCTCTAGACTTTTTCTCTCTAGAAATCCCTCTTTCTCTCTCTAGACTTTCTCCCTCTAAACCTCTCTTTTCTCTCTAACTCTTTCTCTCTATTCTTGTAATACCCCGTTTCCGGAATACGTACTTAGTTGCGTATTCAGCTTTTCGATCGTATTTTTCGATTTACTTCCCGTATTTGACCGATTTTAATTTCAAATATCATTTTCTAAAATATTAGATTTTATGAGAATTTCTGGAATTTTCTAGAATTTAAATGAATTTCTCCAAACCGGTGTCGACCAGTGCCGCTGATCGATTCCCGAATTTTTATCTTACAAACTGTTTAGAAATTCTAGAAGATTCTTTAGACATTTCTGCCTAGAATAATATCCCTTACTTAAATACTTTTTCTGAAGATTTTACGAATTTATGCAAATTCTACCGGAGTCGGTAGAAGACTTCTTCCAGTATTTTTATTTCACAAACAGTTAGGAATTTCTAGAAAGTCCTTTAGACTTTATTTCTTAGAATCATATTTCTTATCTATATACTTTTTCTGAGAATTTTATGAATTTATGAAAATTCTTTCGGAGTCGGTAGGTAACTGATTCCGGGATTTTTAGCTTTAAAACTATACAGTATTTCTTAAAAAGGATTTCACTATGAGTCTTCATATATTATTATTGATTTTTGGTAAAAATTACGAGTCGTTCCGAGATACTTGAATTTCGGACGATTTCGGTATTTTCCGAAATGTTTTCCGCATACTCGACTTTAACCCGGGAATCCGTGTTTTCAATATTTTCATTTTTCAAGTTAGAGAAAATATCTTCTCTTTTTATAATTTCTTCTCCTTTTTCCTTTTTCTTTTTCCTTTCCTTCTTTTCCTTCCAACAAATTCTCAAAATATCTCTTCCAAATATCTTTTCCTCCAAAATATCCCCATTAATGCACCCCTCTCTCTCTTCCCCATGGCCGGCCAAGTGGCCAAGGAGAGACACCCATCCCATCTCCTATTTTGCAATTAAGTCCCTCTCTTTTATTAAATTCCATCCCCTTTACAAATCCAAACCCTATTTAAACAAAATCCTTCACATTTTATTCTTTTCTTCACTTCACCAAGAAATCAACTTTTGCAAAATCCCTCTCCTTCTCCAAAGCAAACCCTAGGTCTTCATCTCCATCTCAAACGACTACAACTTGGGATTTGGGATCATCCGCAAGATCGTCGAGGATCACTTCGGCGCTTTTCGTCGACCTCGAATTCTTCGGAATTCGTATAAGCCCCAAACAACCATTCGAGGTGAGTACTTTTACTCACCAAGACTTGTAATAATCTTTATATACTTGTGGTGACAAATCATGTCCATTGATATCATCAAAATCATATTTTTAGACTATCAAAATCAACCACAACAAAATCTGATTTTTCTGACTAAACAGCAGCATTTTTCAGAACTTCGGTCGACCGGCCCAAGGGGGGCAGTCGACCGATGTGCACAAACGTGCACAATTTTGAGTAGGCGGTCGACCGGTTCACCAACCAGTCGACCGATAGAAAACCTGGAGCTCACGGCCCTGTATCGGTCGACCGGCAGTCGACCGACAGGCGACCGGTAGTTATATCTCCAGTCGACCGGCAGTCGACCGGAAGTCGACCGACCAAACCTGGAGCTCACGCATTTTGTCCGGTCGACCGGCAGTCGACCGGCAGTCGACCGTTAACCTGTTTTTGGGCAAAAATTGTTGTTTCTTTTATGAATTGGATTTTACCCTTGCTTCACATAGGATATACTATTCTTGTTCATGCTCTATGATTTGTACTACATGACATGTTACTTGATGGATCTCATTACTTGTTACTTCTTGACTTGTTATCATATATTCTCATTTTAGGACTTGTTAATTAATATATATATCACCATCTTATCATGCCATCACCTACACCAAGCATGATATATTCGACTTTTGTATAAAATAGACCAACTTATATCGGGTCGGGGGAAAACATGCGGATATCGATATGTGTTCGTGTTTACAGTGGCTTTTAGGAATGTTGTGCAACTCATGTTCCGGTCTGACCTGTGGGCCTCCAGGGGACCGAGGGGAGTGCTTGCTCCCTTTATTACTGGTACCATCCTGATAAGGGCATACATAAGTCCCTCCTGTTTGGCCTAGCGGCTGGCTTCCGTCACCAAGCAACGGAACAATCCTGGACCGTTATCCCGGGCATGTACGGGGTCCACTGTAAACATAGTTCGTCGATACAACCGCTGATTTCCAATAACCCCCTTGCTTTATTGGGATATGGATCTATGTGCTCTGGGACGCTGGGTCACATAGCTAGATATCACAGTAAGACAAGTAATAATAATAAGACGTTAATTGTAGATTATTGTTTTATGATCTTATCTCCTCAGGCTTTGTTTACGAGCTAGTAGACATTTATTTTACTGTTCTGGTTTTTCCTATTCATACCACTTAGCCACTTGGCTATATTTTGTTTACTATTATATGTCTTGATTCCTTGGATTTGCATATTCAGATTCTGAGGCTTGGAACGAAGTGGAGCCATCCACAGAGGACCAGGCTTATTTCAGTGAGCAGGCTGACCAACTCTAGATCTCTCGTGCCAGACTCTTCCTTTTGGCTCACGAGTCTCCATCTCTTACGTGAGCATCTTGTGTATATCTTTGTATATGTTCTTTTGGACTTGGTTGTGAAAACAAGACACTTGTAAAGTGTAACAGTTATCATAACTTGTATAACTTTGTATTTGTACTTTTATAGTTGGCATATGAATATACCACGCTTTGTGTTGTACTCTGATTTCTTGTTGTACTTTATGCTTAACGTATCTACGTGGGGGTACCTTTTGACCTACGTATATACGTCGCAGTGACGTCCCCGTATCCGTGGATTCGGGGCGTTACAATTCTCTCTCTTCTCTTCTCTTCTCTTTCTAAAAATTATAATATATGTATATCTTTAATATATGGATTAACGGTGTGCGCGTATTTCTGGTGTTTCAGGATTTCTCGCAGTTTTTCGGTGAATTAGGCGAGTACAGTTTCTTTTGAACATGCATCTATTTTATCATTATGCGAGTATATTTTCTGTATTGCTATATGCTCACCGTTATATGCCTAGTAATTGCCACTGTAACTTTTACTACATGATACCCGACACCGGTACTTGTCATGCTATATTTGACCCATGATACCCGACACCGGTACTTGCCATACTATATTTGACCCATGATACCGGGCACCGGTACTTGCCATGCTATATTTGACACATGATACCTGACACCGGTATTTGCCATGCTATATTTGACACATGATACTTGACACCGGTATTTGTCATGCTACATTTGACACATGTGTTGGCCCAAAGGTTATAATCTCCGAGTTATGTGTTTTGATGATAACAAACCATATAAAGCTATTTGGTACTAATAGAAGTTCAAGAATGAATTTCAGGTTGATACAAGTCTTGATGGCTTTGGATTTCTAAAAGCATGTTGCAAGGTTAATGACGCTAAAAGCATGTTGTTAGGTTGATGGCGCAAGAGGATTCTTTCATAAGAGAGGAGGCTCTAGCTCGGCGACACGGTTCAGAGACACCTTCCTATATAGTTTGTTTTGTTAAAGAATAGTATATACGTTTGAAGCTCAAATACACACACACAAATTCAATACATTTAGTTTTTGGTTTAACCGTTTTGGATTTCAAGTACATATATCGTGTTTTAGATTTGAACCAGTTTTAGTTCTGCTGATCTGCTTAACACCCTTTTATATTTGTTATCATAACTTTTTATTCTTATATTCAAATAACATGATTTAACTTGTATTTCAAAGATAACTTTCAGATATAAATTTTTTATTCAATAATCTTTTTCAGATTCAAATTTTAAAGATGTCAAATATTTGGTTGAACTCTATTCTTATTCTGAAAATAGCTTACAGTTTCTGATTTGACACCTGTCAGTGTTTTATTGATAACTTTCTAATACAAAATGATATTGAGTTGATTTCAGTTGCATTAAAAATAAGACTTAAATATTTACAAATTATTTCTATCTAATTCTGAATTTGAACGTTTGCAGCCTGAAAAATGTGCTCAAAGTTTACCAATATGCCAGATTGGCAGTAATGGCTAATTTTCTGGAGGCTGATTTTTAACATGTTTTTAAAACGTGTTTGAGTTTTAAAAAAATGTTGTTAGCTGTATTAGAGGGTCAATTTCTTCCTCTTTTATTCAGGTAAAAGTTTTCTATGTTTACTCTTCCTAAATCCTATATAAAGGGGTCATTAGGGTAGAGGTTTTCACAACAACAAATTCAAAGATCAAAAGTTTTGAGTTTTCTTGAGAAAGAGTTTTTGTTTAAGTTTTGAGCTATTATTTTCAAAAAATTTCTGAAAGTTTTTGGTTCTTAAAATCTCTCTTCTATTTTTATGTCACTTACAAAACCTTGAGCTTAAATCCTGTATATTATTCTCTAGGGTTTTGTAAAGAAAAGTTTTTCAAAAGAGAGTTTGTGATCTTTTGATCACCCAGTGATTATTGTATTTGTGGCTCCACTACCTCTGGACTAGAGGAGTGTGATTGAGGAGTTGGGTACTCCCTAGTGGTTGTTATTCTTTGTGAAAATTCTAGTGGATCAGAAATCCTTCTGGGTGAAGGCGGGGATGTAGAGCTGGGTGCTCGAACCTCGAAACAAATCTCTGTGTTTGCGATTGGTTTAATTGTGTTGTTTACTTTCTATTCATTCATTCTTATATTTTCGATCTATACTCTCACAACAAGATTGCATTGCGCACCTCAAACTCTTATTTAGAGGAATCACGAGGAAGGAGTTCAAAGTCTTTCACGGGGTATTCGGCTTCTAATCTTGTTTTGAGTGATCGTTGCATCATCTCATTTTAAATTTGTGCATTGATTAGCTTTATCGCCTATTCACCCCCCCTCTAGGTGATTTCAATTGGTATCAGAGTTAGGACTCTAGTTTTTGGCTTCACATCCTTAGAGAAATCCTATAAATTGCTAATCACTATTTTCATATATTCATTCATACACTAGTAAAGATGGCTGATAACATTAAGATCCCTCTCAAATTTGATGGACTCAACTTTCCCATATGGAAAGTTAGGATGAACATTTTTCTACAATCCCTAGGTAGCCTCGTTGCTAAGTCTTTGACCAAGCCTTTTAGTAAACCCGAAGGTGAGGAGAACACTTGGTCCGATCTTACCTCCAAGGAACTTGATGCTAATTCGAAGGCTCAAATGCCCTACTTTTAGCATTGAATGAGGATGACTTAACACGGGTTATCCATTACAAGTTCGCCTATGAGATTTGGCAACACTTATTGGTCACTCATGAGGGAACATCACAAGTCAAGAGAGCTAAAATTTATCTCTTGCGTTCCCAATATGAAAGTTTTAAAATACAAGAAAATGAATCTATTGATGATATGATCACTAAGTTTACTAAAATTACAAATTCTCTTACTTCTCTAGGTGATGAAATCAACAACGACCAAAAGGTGCGTAAGGTGATTCGTGCGCTCCCTTCATCATGGGAAATCAAAGTTACCACCTTGAAAGAATTGAATGACAAAGATGAGATGGAGCTCATAAGTCTTATTGGAAATCTTAAGACTCATGAGATGGAGAAAAAGGCTAGAGAAGAAGCGGCGCCTCAAAAGAAAAAATCTATAGCCTTCAAGTCTACCTCCACCAACTACGATGATGAAGAAGATGAAGAAGATGATGAAGAGCTATCTCTTCTTGTGAGAAATGTAAAAAGATTGTACTACAAGAATAAGCTCAACCATAGAAGGCGATGGGAAGGGAAGGAGGAGAAAAAGATTATATGCTACAACTGTCGGAAACCCGGACACATCATGGCCGATTGTCCAGATTTCAAGAAAAAGATATCTTCCTCCTTGAAGCAAAAGAAGCCGTTTGTAAAGAAGGTGTACAAAGCCACTTGGGATTCGGAAAGTGAATCCGAAAATGAAGTTGACACAACCAATGTGTGTTTCATGGCAAACAAACCTAAGGTAACTACCGAACCACATGATGATGATAGTGAAATAAGTAAAGAATTGTTATTACAAGCTTTCATTGAACTTTCAGAAAGTTTTGATGCTAAAAAGGAAGATTGTTTAAAATTGAAAAAGGAAAATGAAATGCTTAAAAATCAAATTGATATTTCTTCAAAAGAAAAGGATGAATTATCTTCTACTCTTATTTCAACACAAAGAGATTTTGATGCCTATAGAGTTGCTTGCAATGCTAAATATCCTAAAATTGATGAAAATGATTTTTCTATGTTAAAAACTAGAATAAATGATTTAGGAAATGTTTTAAAAGAATGTGTTTTTAACAATACTAAATTAGAAGAAATATTTTCAAAGAAGCACATGCATACTCCTCTTGTTAAACATGATAAACCATCTCATGTTAAAACTCCACATGTTCATCATGCCAACACATCACATGTCAATCACGCTAAAACACCCCATGCTCACAAATCACATGTTCATAAACCAAATGCTCATTATGCTTTTAAATATGAAAGAATTTATAAATGTACTTATTGTGACCGGAATGGTCATTTAGCCAAATTTTGTTATGATCATATAAATTGTATGAATAATCATGTTTGGGTTCAAACACTAACGTATTAGGACCCAAGAAAATATGGGTACCAAAATTCATTCCTAGTCTATTTGATGTAGGTGTGGGCTCTCACATGACGTGAGAGTTGTTGGTGTCTTGAGGTGAATGCGTTCCAAGCTAAACAGTGACACTTTTGGATGCATCACTTTCAAGAGGAGTTTGGTGGGTGGACTACCATGGTTTGGAGATATAGAGATGTGCCCTCTTGGTTTTGGTAACGATCTCTAACTCCTCATTTAATTTACATGCTTTCATATTAGTAATTTTTAGCATGTCATGTTTTAATGATTATTATGTTAAATGCCATGTTAATTAGACTTGTGACATACACATATAGTAATTGAGATACACCCATGTTCATATGGATCCATAATTTGTGTTCTCACTTTATTTTAACTATTGTGTATATTCTTGCTCTAAGACTTGTACATTTAGCTTAATGATTATATTGATTTATATTTTGTTTTATGATTCATATTTTGATTACATGTTTAAATGTAACCTTCATTAAAACTTGTGTATATACTTGTACAACTAATGAGCCACAATTGATTCGTATATGTTTATGCTTAAATACTCATTTGTACCCATTAGATGTACTAGTATAGCCTAATTTTGATGATTAGTGCATTTCAACTTGTATTCTCTATTTTGTACATGTTTTTCATGTAAATGTATTTAGTTTCATATATATGTTAATTTTGTTTAAAATTATAGATATACATGTACATCCTTAAGCCACTTGCCTTCATGCAATATACTGTTGTTGACTCGTTTATGCTTGGATAAGTATGTATACTCTAGTTTATGTAAAACATACATATGTCTTGAGGTTTGTTTTATTTTGATGAAAATTAAACTTTTATGTTTTTCATGTTTGTAAAGGAATTTGATTTGAGCTTAAATGTCTTATTTTCATGATTTTGTTGATTACATGATTCTTTTACTCTATATTTGGTGTTTACTCATGACTTTATTTTCATGAGCATATATGTGCTTTATAAATTTTGAGTGCCAATTATTATGTGATTTTCATGTTTTCATGGGATGTATGATTTGGTTTCATATTTTGAAGGATTTCTTACTAGTTTTTAAAAAATATCTTTAAAACTAGTTTCTATTCTTCAAATGGTAACATTTTCAAACTATGCCTATTTACTTTCAAATTATGATTTTTGAAAATCTCTACCTTCTAAGGGCGGTTGAATGGGCGACCATGCCTTGTATACCCTTCTTGAATATCTTTTAAACTTGTGCATGATAAGGGTGGTAGGTTTGAGTAATACACTTGATCCTCATTATTTCTATTGGTATCAAATTGATATTTCATATATCTGTATACTCATATGTATTTTCTATATATGCCTCATATTTCAATTGGTATATCCATACATACATATATATGATTTGATTGTGCTTGTTTTATATGTCTTTACAATTTTTTGAAAAAGTACAAATTATGTTTACTAAGCTTGATTTAGTTCATCATGTCAATTATTTTTAATTAGTATCTATTACAAGCTTATGCATTGTTTCTTTTAGTATTTCATAAAGGGGGAGAAAATTCTTGTTTTTAAATTGGTTTTATGTAAAATTGGTATTGGTTGTATTTTTAATTTGTATCAGTTTTCATTTCAAATTGGTATCTTACTCCCACCATTTATGATGTAAAATACTTTGGTTTGATATATGCTAACATTTTTAATATTAGTATCATGATCTTAAATTAGTATTATTCTCTATTTGGTATCCTTATTGCAAAATAATTTTAGTGTTTATCTAAAAATTTGGTTTTTACCTTTAATTGGTATCAAAAATTTTCAATTGGTATCAATATGTTTATCAAAAATTTGGTTTTTACCTTTAATTTGATTTTTACAGAACTAAGTGCCACACGGAGCAAAGTGCCATACCGCACACGTGGTGGGGCCACCTCTTGAATCCATGGGGGCCACCTCTAGAATCCATTTCCTACACAGAGCAAAGTGTCACACAGAGCAAAGTGCCACACCACACACGTGGTGGGGGCCACCTCTTGAATCTGTGGGGGCCACCTCTTGAATTTAGGGGGCTACCTCCTGTATCAACCCTCAGAGCAAAGTGCCACATGGAGCAAAGTGTCACACCACACACGTGGTGGGGGCCACCTCTTGAATCTGTGGGGGCCACCTCTTGAATCTGAAGGGCTACTTTCTCCCTCCTGCCTGTGCCGCCTGGTGTTAGCGTGATAAACATTCTCAGTGCATATTAACATCCACACATATCTGTATGATGATAACCCCTGGAGCATATGTTATTTGGTCTCTCCCCTATTCGAATAATGGTACCCGCGTATCAGAGTTTGGATGACTTCTACTAGAAGTGCGAGCTCCAGCGTGAACTGTCGGTGTTGTGGGACGCCGGTAAGAAAGGGACAAGAATAACATAAGAACATAACAACCAAACAGTAATAATATTAGGAACGTGTAATATTTGGTCTCTCATTTGTTCGGGTGCTCGTACTCACATATCAGACCCGGTAAGTTCTACAGAGTGCGAACTCTAGTATGGACTATCGGTGATGTGAGGCGCTGGTAGGGAGGCGATTAAAATATCAAACGGTACTGATTATTATTATTGTATAACTTAAAATGAGGCACATGTATATTCTCTAGTTGTAGTGTTATACCCTGAGTTGACACCTGTTTTATAACATATGGCCTCTATGATACCATGATTACTCCAGACACATTATAGTTCTGTTACTCTTAGGGCAACTCAAGTTGTATAAATTCAGACGATGGCGACATGAGATATGTGGTATATAGATGATGGTTTTCTTGTTTGGATTATCCCCTTGACGTATCAGTCCCGTGAATCCAAAATCTGAGCTTGTACAACTAGTTTTGTCCATAGTTGTATTTATCGCATGTTTAATTTATTTATCGCATGGACCTATGCTCTTCATACTACCTTTCATACATGTTTCAGTTTCAGATTCACAATATATATGATTTACTGTCGTCTCTTGTGGCATTTGTTATTACTTATACCTGCATACTTAGATCACATCACTTGATCATATACACGTATACCTGTTATGCACGCCATCTGGCTTCTTTATATGTACTCTCAGGGTTGCGTCTGACAACCCTAGATTCTCAATTTAGATCCTGAAGTCTGGACCGTAGCCTTGCTGTACTTGATCAGAGTGGCGCAGCGGAGCGTGGATTAGCAGTTGCCTGTCCGGACCCTCTTTCTTCCAGCCTCCTCATGATCGGCTCACGAGATTTTCATCTTGCCCTCGTGAGTACTTTCCTGTATTTCATATTGTACATCCTGCTTTTGTGCTTTTTAGTGATCATATATTCTTCAGATATTATATCATGCTTTGTGAGAACTGTGTACTGGTGTTATTATTGCTGGATTGTGCGTTACCACTGTGCTTCCGTACTCTGATTCTTATCTGTACTGATGCTTAGCGTATATACGTTGGGTATTTCCGACCTGCGTGTATACGTCGCAGTAACGTCTCCGTACCCGCGGGATCGGGGCGTTGCATAAAAGCTGTAAAAACGTCGTAATTCGTTAATGACTTACAACCCAATTACAACTACAATATTTGTTTGGACCGTAATTCGTTAAAGATCACGCAACTCAACTACCACTCACTTGCAACCCAATTATCACTCACTTACATCCCACTTACAGTTAATTTTATGTCATACAAATTTGTATTATTTTTTTTATATTAATATTATTTATTTTAATATTTATCATTTTAGTATTTATTTGCAATATTAAAATTTTTAATCATCAATAGTTAATTTTGTGGTAACTTTTTCACTTACGACTTACATATTACGACAACCAAAACACTATAAAATACAATACACTTTCCTATTTACAACTTTATATTACCAACCAAACACCGTAAAACTTACATGCATGTAACTCATTTATAACTGTAAAAGAATTTACCAATTACGATTTATGAATTACGGTCATTATAACAACTAAACAGACCCTAAACCACGTTAGTTCCAACATTATGATCCAAGGTCAAAGAGTCTCAGCAAAAAGTTATGAAGTTTCAATTTGTATAAACCATCACAAAGAATGCCAGAACCAATGAAATGATTTTACTTGAACAAACTGAAACATCCATTCTCAAATTTAAGAGAGTATCCAGCTGAATCAAGTTTAAACACAGAAACTAAATTACGAGAAACGGAAGGCTCACACAGAGTTTGAAAAATAAATCTAAATGATATCTAGTGTCTAAAACCAAGCGCTAACTGGATCTTTGACTCAATTCCCCATGAAAACAAAATTTTCATTTGATTTATAGTTTGATCGTAAGGAATCCCTGCATTGTATTTGAAACACGAGTGGTACAACCCGAATCAATCCAGCGAGTATTATAAGAAACTTCAACTAAATTGATTTAAACATACAAAAGCACTAGACTTATCTTCTTTTCGAACCATACCTTACGCTTCAGGCAATCTTTCTGAAAGTGTCTATGTTTTCCACAGAAATAACACTTATCATTTTTTGTACAATGTTCCTTCTTGTGGAATTGAGCAGAGGACTCATTCATCTTAAGTGGTCCTTGTTTGTCCTTTCATGCTTTCTTCCAGCTTTCTTTACAACTCTTTGATTACTTATGTGATAAATGAATGAGTTCCTTAATTTTTAAGTCTCATTTTCTCCTAAACAAACATACCGTGAGTTCATTCACATTTCATTTATCTTTCATGGTGTTATAGTTCATTTGGAATGGACCATACTCAGAAGGCAGTGAGTTTCTGATAAGCTGCACGAGAAAATACTTATCAACATTCATATCCAAGGACTTAAGTCTTGCTGCAATATTAATCATTTAGTGACAAGCTCATGCATGCTACGAGAACCATCAAACTTCATGATGGTTAAGGTAGTCATTAATGTCCCAGCAAGTGACTTATCAGCAGTTTGGGAACGCTCTTTCATAAATTTCATGAATTTCTTAGAATTTTCAATTTTAAAAAGAGCAGACTTGATTTGGTTTTGCTATACTATTTGCATAAACATTAAGCTTAGTCTGTTTGATCTTTCCCAAGCATCGTTGAAAGTCTTTTCTTCATCACTGCTAGCATCAGTAATAGCATCAGGTTTCTCTGATTGGAGTGACAAATTAAGATCCAAAACACCTAGATGAAATTGATTTGTTCGCACAAATAAGTAATATTAAGCTCATTACATATTGAAACAGACGAGGGATGCGAATGGAAGAAAACACGAACAGGTGCTGCAAGAATAACATAATACTCATACATTAATGTTTTGAGTTGTAAACTTAAATACATAATTTAGATTCAGACATATAATTTAAATAAATAATAAATGCATATTTATGTTTATGATACAATGACATACAACAATTAACAATATATGAAAGACATCCTATATAGATTCTATATGTTCAACTCAAATCCGTTATACATCAATTCATGGGAAATCAAGAGTAAGAGAAAAAACAACAACATATTACTGTCATCATTTTCTACGTATATTGTATGTAAACAATAAACAGTACTATATATTCCTTACCATCATCATTATTCGTAATAACATCAATATTTAACCAATAAGATTTCAGCTTCTATTGTCCATTAAATTATTATGTATATATTAAATAAATAAATACAATTAATTGTCATTGGGCTATACCCGTCACTTGGGCAAAAAGCCTTCCGGCATATCATAAAGACATGTTACACAACGACTCCACTTCACGATGCTCAAAGCCCACAAAACTCGACTAGCGGTTCGTGGAAGTCCTCATGCCCCATGCACAAAGATTAATCATGAAGTTGTAAGGAATTTTTTTTAAAAAAAAAACAAAGCCTATGATTTTAGCCTGGACTTTCCAGCTTCTAGTGGGTGGGCCCTTCATCAGACATGTTTGGTAGGAATATACCAGCTCATCCCACAATTTCAGTATTATTTATTATATATACATGCACCTGACCTGGGCTATGTATGTAACTTTGCAAGATACATGTGCTCTCTTGTTGGAATGATTCATCAGCAATCTTAAAATAGTAAGATATATTTGTATATAGTTTTTAAATTAATAATACTTTTCTCAAATACAGAAAGAAAGTATCTCACCAGGCTGTCATCCTTTTGGCAACATTATATAATATGTTTTATTAATTATTTACATCCTTATTATGTACGGACTCTTTTTTCCCTCTCAACGGCTAGTTCAACTATCCGTTGGGGTTCACAAACTCTTAGCCGTTACGTTTGACTCGGTCCGATATTTCCGACTCTTTGAAAAGTCGCACCGAATTCAACGGAGACAATTCAAATATTCCCCGAATCTTCACTCATCAACTTTGTAAATTGCGTAAAGAAAATGGTTAGAATCTGCAAATAAGAAGTTTAAACAGCTCTTTCTTGCAAATTATCTCTCTCTCTCCCCCGCGAACCGCAACACGTTCAAGTCGTTAACGCGTAGTTCCTTCATGCGACCCAATCCAACGGTTGGTCAGCTTGAGTGGTCACCAATTCCGTTTATTAATAAATAATAAATAATATTTAATGCTCAAAAAAAAAAAATAACTTTCCTTTCACTCTCCCTTCTCTCTCCTCCTCTCCCCTTTATATACCCCCGCCCCCTCCTTCGAATCTCTCACTCAAAGCCTAACCCTAAAAATCTCAAGCCCCCCTCTCTCTCTCTCTAAAATTATCTCACAGCAACAGCAATGGCCCGTTCTTCAATCCTCATCCTCGCATTCCTCGCGCTGGCGGTGACGACCTCCCTCGCCCAAGCCCCAGGCGCCGCCCCCACAGTCTCCCCCCCGAACCCGCACCCAAAGCGGCACCCAAATCCGCACCCACCGCCGCTCCCCCCACACCCGCACCCAAATCAGCCCCCGCCCCTCCTACCACCGCCACTCCTCCGGTGGCCTCACCTTCCACCCCCACCACCTCCCCCCCTCCCTCCTCCATCGCCACCCCGCCGTCGTCAACGTCGCCGCCGACTCCCTCCCCAAACTCCGCCGCCTCGTCCGCCGTGAGCTTCTTCGCCGTCGCCGCAGCGCTCGCCGTCGCCGTCGCGATCTGAGGAGGCTCGCCGCTTATCTTGTTGATCTGATCATTTGATTTCAACCTCTCATTATCATTTTCTTCTTTTTTATTTTATTTTTTCTCTGTCTGTAGACATATTATATGTGAGTACGAGATCTTGTGGAGTGTGATGGGAGTGTTATTGTAATATTATATTCTAGTTATTCTTTTGAGGCATTATATTATATTATATTACCACCGTTTATCCTCTATTTTTATTTCCTGTGTTTAACTTTCTGCAATATTCAATTTAAAATTTTAAGGGCATTTCTGTAAAATTGAGGCGGAGGACGCGACGCGGGGATGACCGTTGAGGTCAATGGGGGACAGCTGGAGTTGGTATGGGGTAAAGATTTGATTCCGTGGGAGAAGGCGGTGACCAGAACGGGACGCAACGGGGGGACAGCTGTAAGGCGTGTGTTCTCCTTTGGTGTTTGGTGTACGTGTCTGATCTGGGAGTGTGGTCCCGGGGTTGCATGTGCGGTGCATTTGGCATCACGTGGAGTAGAGGAAAATTTCTGAAAATAGTATGATACGATTTATCCCTGGGATATTTTTGGGCCAAGTTGCGGGATCATCTGGACCGTCTATTTAGTAGGCGGTCTCTCATCGAGGATTTCTGGGAAGGGGTGGAGACTTTGGAGATGGGGGGAGATAGTCCATGGAAGTTTCTCGAACATAGAAACCAGAGCTCAGACTTTTTGAGCCTTGAACGTAGAAATTTCTTTTTGTTTGTAAAATTTCTTTAATATATCCTTCTAATTAAATCTTAATTAAATTTCTTTAATTGCCCTTCTAATTTTTAGAAATAGTTT